>CAUYPK010023961.1:0-61324 GCA_963574355.1 Loris lydekkerianus
CCTGCGGGTGAGTTTAGGGTGGGGGTTTTCTGATAACAGGTGTGATGTTTTTAGTGTCTGGAACCAAGTTCCTGGAGCCACGGGTAACAATGCCCTACTCGCCCTTAAATGCTTTCCAGCTGTAACTATTCCTATTAAACCGGCTGTGAATATTCCTGATAAGCTTATTCTTAGGTTTTGGCTCTGGGCAGGTTACCTACTGTGTGCCCTGAGGGTGTTTGAATTTTCAGGTCCCTGAGTTTCTGTCTTACAAGATCATTATTATTTTCACCATACAAGATAGTACTAGTTGTTGAGGAGATATTCAGAACCCAACACTTGACCCCTCTCTTTTCTCTTTTCTCAAGCCTACTCCTCTACAGCTTTCTCCAGGAAGGACCCCTTCTAAGGCCCCAAACCTTAGGGCTCTTTCTTTCTTTCACGTGCCATGGTCACTCCATCAGGAAATCATTACCTTTGAAAGATAAACAGATCTTAAGTATTTCTCATCATCCCCACTACTGCTACCTTGGTCTGAAGCACAATGGCTTTGGGCCCAGATAGTTGTAATAACCATGATTGGTCTATTCCCTTCCGCGTGTGCCCTCCCCACACCTGTGAGGGGGACCCTCTCACTCTGCAAGGAAACTATGTCAGTCCTCTGTCCAGAGCCTGTGATAGTTGCCCATCTCACTCAACATGAAAGCTAAAGTCCTCTCCATGGCCCACTCACTTTCCCTCACTTTGCTGACCATATTTTCCAGGCCCTCAATAATGTTATCCTCTCGAGGGGAGGGACTGTGTTTTGTTCATTATTATATCTCCAAAATGTAGGATAAAGCCTGGTTTTAGGGGCTCAATAAACATTTGTTTAATGTACAAAAATGAGTAAGTGAAAGAAAAAATAGTCAAAGAGGAGTATTAATTCAACAAACATGGAAAGATGTTGGTCAAAGGTTACAAACTTTTAGATATAAGATGAATAATTTCTGGGAGTCTGAAGTACAGTGTGGGTGGTGATGGATTGTTCATTAATGGGTAATAGTCATCATCATTGTAAGTATAAATAAAATCACTGTGCACCTTGAATATGTACAATCCTCACTTGTCAAATATTAATACTTTAAAGTAAAAAAATTAAAAGAAAATTATAATGCCCCCCCCAAATGTATTACTGTGTTGATACATGTAGTTATCATATGTTAGGTCTTAGGAGAGAATGGAGATGAGCCAGTGGCTGAAGCTGCAGTGCTGAGTTTAGTGCTTTAAGTTCAGTATAAGGGAAGGAAGTCAGTTCAGAGAGAAGTAAAACTGAATGCCTTGCTCTGGGAGAAACTAGTGTGTACCAGGAGCACAGACAAAGGGAAGAGTCAAATAATAATATAACAACAGGACTTTTGCTGTGGCAGAAAAAGCTATCAAATTTGCTCCTATCTTATAGAAGAAAGAAAAGCATTTACATTGAAAAGGTACATTTTACCACTTTTTGTATCTTTCAGAGAGAGGGCAAAAAGGAAAACAAACTTGTTGTATAATTTTTAAATTACAAAAATTATATATTTAAAACAATTGTAATTTTAAAAGCATATTTTATAATTTTATAAATTGCAAAATTTATTTTGCTAACTTTAATATTAGAAGTGAGAACACAGAATTAAATGGAATTAAGCTGAGAAACGTTGTTTCATTAACATGTAGAAAAAGGTGCTCCTTTGTTGCAGTGCACATTGTATGGGGAATCACTGTAGGCGTTGCTATTCCTGAAGACAATCACCTGTGGGAAAATACAGCCTCCTGTGAAGAGCAGCTGTGGGGTTGTAACTTAAAGAAAGCTGTGGCAGTAATTAAACTTTTTTTTTCTCTCTCTAAGCTCTTCTTTTTAAAGCAGAGTTAGAAGAAAGCCTAAATCATAAAATACACATGGTCACGTATGTATATATTGCACATATCCTGAATATAAAGCTAGAGCTTTTGGAGATACAGAGTTCAATGAGAAGAGCTAGCCCGGCGTCCTCAAACTGTGGCCCGCGGGCCACATGAAGCCATGTGAATTGTCTTTGTTCCCGTTTTGTTTTTTACTTCAAAATAAGATATGTGCAGCATGCATAGGAATTTGTTCAGCTTTTTTTTTTTAAACTATAGTGTGGCCCTCCGATGTCTGAGGGACAGTGAAGACCCCCTGTTTAAAAAGTTTGAGGATGCCCGAGCTAGGCACTTCTATACTATGAGTTATTTGATTAAAGCCAGGATTTATATGTGGGACAAAAATATTACAACCAATGTCTCAAAAAAGGAGGACAAATCTATGATCAGGTTTGGTGAGAATTCTTTTGCATTCATTATGCTCAGGGCAGCCTGATTGTCTGTTTTGCCTAATCTAGTCCTCAGGGATCAGTGGGAAAGCCAGAGGCAGTGGGAGGGACTTCAGGCTGCCCCTCCCACCACCCCCACCTGCCTTGGGCTGGGAATTGGCTTTGGGAGAATAGCAGAACCAGCACCTGCAGTCTTAGCTCATTCTTTCCTGGATCACAGCCTGCCTGCTACCAGCCAAGCTGCCTTAAGGAACCATCAGGAGATGGGAATATTCTCTTAAACAACTTCACAGGGGAAATGAAGACAAGAAAAGGGAGCCCAGGTCTCTCAGCCATCTTATGAACTGGATACAAAAGGCAAACTCAGAACTTAGAGTTCCTTTATTATATATTTTACATGCCCTGAAAAGAAACTACCATGTATTTTAGCTTTGTTTGTTGTATCTTTTGTCCTATAGAAGAATACAGAAGAATTTTTACACATTTATGTCAAATCAGTAATCTTTTCCTTCAGTTTGCTTTTTGTATTTTTATTTGGAGTATAGAGCTGGCAAGCTGCTTAGCAATGTGTACATATATGATGTGGTTGAAGAGCACATGTCTCTGAGGCAGTGATTCTCCTTTGGTGGATATATCCTGGAGAAATTTCTGAACGAGTGCACAGGCAAATACATACAGAGGTGTCCTCTGCAGTATTGTTTTTAATAGCAAAGAAATTGGAAACAATCTAAATGTCACTGAATGGGGAAATGAGTAAATAAATTGAAACAAATTATAGAATGGTCTTACAGCGGTATGGCAAAGACCATACTTACCGCATATACTCGAGTATAAGCTGACCCGAGTATAAGCCGACCCCCTTAATTTTACCCTAAAAACTGGGAAAACTTAGTGACTCAAGTATAAGCCGAGGTGGAAAATGCAGAAGCCACTGGTAAATTTCAAAAATAAAAATATATACCGAAAACAATTACAATAATTGATGAATCAGTAGGATAAATGCTTTTCAATATTTATTGCTAAAGAAAAACTGTAAACTAGCAACAACAACTTTAAAACTTTAAATAAAGTGCAGAAAACCATAGCTTAACAGGTAATCAAGCTAAATCACAAAGACGACCGGAGACTACGTGCATTTGATTAGGTGCGCGCGCACTGAATCAAATAACCTGTATGACCCGAGTATAACTCGAGTATATACGGTATATAAACACATATGCATACTGACACCCATAACTCTCACATAAAATCTGTTCTTCATCTAATCTTCCACTTAAGTCATTGTTTGAAGAAAAGAAAAACCAAATAAAGCAGAATTCTCCTTTCTTGTTTCTCCCACATCTAATCTGAATCAGATAGGAACAAATTTGACTGTGTATAAACAAAACTTAACTTGTAATGATTTAACCAACTAGGAGTTTATTTTATTTATTTATTTATTTATTTATTCACAAAAAAAGTCCAAAAAAGAGCAGTCTAGTATGGGATGGCAGCTCTGGGTCAGAGATCAGGCTCTTATCTTCCTGTTTCCTCACTGGTGACTTTCTCTTCATGCATATTACCTCTTGCCCTCAAAGTGGCTGCTTTGCACCAGCATCTATAATTCAAACAAGAAGAAGGGGAAGACTAATGGGAAAGTTTATTTGGGTAATTGAATCCACTTTCTTTTAAAGCGCTTTCCCAAAATCTTGCCCAGCAATTCCCTCTTATACCTTGTCAACTACAACAATGTCAATGGCTACCCTTAGTGGCAAGAGAAGCCAGAAAATATAAAATTTTTTTTGTTAGGTACATTGTCACCTCAAACAACACTTATACTATAAATGTTATATAATTTATATTCCATAGCATTATATTAGTAAAGAAGAGGAGGTAGTGGAGATTGGGAATTCTGCCACAAAATTTAGCAGCCAGCAAGTCCTGCTATTGCTCCTTCCAAAATACATCATGAATTCATCTCTTTCCATCTACACTACCAGAAGCACCATAATGCCTTTTTCCAAGTTACTGCAATAGACCCTTAAGTTAACCTGATTCTCCAACTGCCGACTTCAACCCTTTCTCCACCTAAAATTTAAAGTATATCTTTTGTTTTTTGTTTATTTGTTTTATTGAGACAAAGTTTCACTTTGTTGCCCTATGAGTGCAATGACATCATCATAACTCACAGAAACCTCAGACTCCTGGGCTAACGCAATCCTCCTGTCTCAGCCTCCCAAGCAGCTGGGACTAGAAGCACCCACCTCAACACCTGTCTGGTTTTTCTATTTTTGGTAGAGACAGGGTCTCATTCTCACTCAGGTTGGTCTCAAACTACTGAGTTCAAGGGATCCTCTCCCCTCGGTCTCTCAGAGTGCTAGGATTGCAGGCATGACCACCACGCCCAGCCCCAGAATATATCTTTTAAAAGTATAAAAATCAGGGGCAGCGCCTATGGCTCAAAGGAGTAGGGCACCGGCCCCATATACCAGGGGTGACGGGTTCAAACTCAGCCCTGGCCAAAAACTACAAAAAAAAAAAAAAAAAAGTATAAATCCGATTCCATAATTCTTCTATTAAAATTTCTGTTATTCACTGCATGAAGAATAAAATCCAAGTATTGTTCATAACCCACACACCCTGTCTGACTGGTGACAAGTGAGGAAAGATCTCCTGTGTGATCTCACCCCTGCCTGCCTCTCTGGTATTCTTTCATCACAGTCTTTATTCATTCATTTCTACATTCACACTCAGGGATTGAGTGCCTATTATGTTCAAAGCATTGTTTTAGACACTGTGAATAAAGTAGTGAACCAATCAGATGAAAACACATTGCTTCCTGAAGTCTACACTCTAGCAGAGAGACAGAAATAATAAAACATGTAAGCAAAAGAGTTAGCGTGCCGGATGGTCATTAGTTGCTCACTCTGCTCCAGCCTCCTTGGGCTTCCTTCAATTCCTCCAACTCTACTACCTGAGATTCCCCTCGGCATAAAATGCTCTTACCTCTCCATTCTCCCAGCCCTCCTCTATATCTTTTGGGTGTCAGCTTCAAAGTCACTTCTCCTGAGATGCCTTCTTTGAACACCCATTTTGAACTAGGACCACTTTGGTATTCTCTTTCATGGCATGTAGTACATTTTGGAACCGGATGGATGGGTAGATGGAAGAAAGGATGGATGGATAGATGGATGGATGGATGGATGGATGGATTCTTAAGTTTACTTGCTTAATATCGGTCTCTCACTAAAGATTTATCTCTGTAATTGCAGAAACCATGTACATTTTGTTCACCATTCTAGTCCAAGGGCCCAGAACAATTGATGTCTAGCATGTGGAGGAGCTTAATAAATATTTGTGGGTGAATTAATAAATCAATGAATGAGAAAAGTGGATGTGAAATAGGCCTTTGAAAGACAATATCAGTACTTTGATAGCAGAGAGAGAGGAAGAAGTCTTTCTTAGACAGAGTGGGCTATGTGGGCAAAGAAAACAGATGTGGAAATTGGTTTGGTGTGGTTGACAGGCAATTAGCCATTTTTGATCAGGATCATGGGAAATGATATCAGATGATATTAGAGGAGCAAGATTGGTGACAAGTGAGGAAAGATCTCCAATGCTGGGCCTCATTTTGGGCAGCATTAAAAATGAGCAAATAGAAAATAAACACACCTTCACAGAACAGCACCATATCCCTTGGAGCAGCACCCAAACCCAACCCAAAGTCACTGCAACAAGCTCGTCAGAGAAATCAAAAGACAAGAAAAGTCTACAAACTTGGGCTTATTCTATACTGGGCATCCAAATCACCTCCTCCCTCTTAAACAATTATCTCTTTAAAGACTAGGTCTCACTCTGTTGCCCAGGTGAGGGTGCAGCGCTGTCATCACAGCTCACTGTAACCTCAAATTTCTGGGCTCAAGTGATCCTCCTCCCTCAGCCTCCCAAGTAGCTAGGGCTGCAAGCATGCACCACCATGCATGGCTAATTTTTTTCATTTTTATTTTTTGTAGAGACAAGAGCTCACTATGTTGCCCAGGCTAGTCTTGAACTCCCAGCTTCAAATAATCCTCCTCCTCAGCCTCCCAAAGTGCTGTGATTATAGATATGCACCACCATGACAAGCCCAAATTTAATATTTAAAATTTTTTTTTCTGATTATACAAGTAATGTATATTATAAAAAATTTGGAATGCATAGAAAATGATAAAAGAGAATATTAGTACTGTGAGCATTAATATAGGCTTTTGTCTAAAAGGGAGCACCCTTCATCAAGGCTCTGCATGGTATGTAGAGGGGGGTGACCCCACAGCGGGGGTGACATCAGAGATCTAACTTTAGCTAACTTTGACTTCAATGAGGAGTCCCTGGTGCATGACATGGAAAAGTCACTTTTTTCCTCTACTTTTGTTTTCTCATCGAAAAAGGGACTAATCTGTGTTTTTCAAAGTGTATTGCTTGGGGCTTTGGACCCTTTCAAAAGATCGGGCAAGGGCTCAAATTCTCCGACCTTTCTTCTAGCCGGGATAGATCCACATTATCTGTTTTTCATACTGGATTTTGGTATAAGTTTTGTAGTATATCATATTTTATTGTGGTTTCAGTTTGTTTTTAACAACCAGTAGGGAGACTCACACAAGATTGCCATTCATTTTTCCAGGTACTCAATAAATTACTTCCAACTTGAATTTTTTATGATGATTTCTAATTCCCTTCTGGTAGAAATCAATATGGATACAAACTCAGCATAACTGAAAACTTTTTCCCTATGGACCTGGAGGAACTTTCCTAAAGATCCTGAAAGTATCACCACATTCTAAAGGGAACAGCTATGCCAGCTCAGCTACCGCTGTGTAGCCTTGGACAAATCCCTTCAACTCTGCATACTTCAATCTCCTCATCTGTAAAATGGAGAGCACATCACTACCCTTAGATGGTGCGAGTGAGGATCTCAAGTACACATTTGGTGTACATGCCTTCATTCCATCTGCACACAAGCTGTGCACTAAGTACATTCTTTTGTTATTATCTCTTATTTCCTCGTACTGCAGGTGGGAAACTGAGGCCTACTGAGGTTAAATAATTAAATTATTAGTTTGTTTCAACTTTTCAGAGGATGGATTTGAATCTGGGTAGTCAGAGGCTGTACTACAAGATAAATAAGAGTCACAACAACCCAGCTGACCTACGTTGAGGACTTGCTCTGTGGCTTATGCTGTTGTGAAAGCTTTGTCTCATTTAGTCTTCATATCAATCTGATGGAGGAAGCACTACTTTCACAGGCTAGGACATTGAGACACTAAATGTTACAATATCGCCACGGCCTTTTTTTCTTTTTTTTTTTTAAGTTGACTACTTAAAACTGACTTCAACCTCTCAGGCAATTTCTCTACTGGCCATTACCAGCCTATACAATTAATTGTCTAAATTGATCCTTGTGAAAACATGGAATAAGAATTATCCTCTAAAATGAGAATTCCCAGGGAATGGATGCATTAACTCAGGATTTACAGCAGCAAAAGGCAGCCATCACTGTTTCCAGCCATGCCCCCGTATCCAGTCAATTATGTATCCTGCAATCTCGTCTCCTAAATGTTTCTCACTCGGCCCTTCCACCACATCCCACTTAGGCTGCTCCCGGTTGTACCATTCTGAGCTGGTCTCCCTGCTCCAATCTTGACCACTCCTCCTGCACCCTTGTCCCCATCCTCCACACTGTAATTACCCTGCTAAAATCCCACCAGTGGCTCTCCCCTGACCTACAGAATTAAGTGCAAACTTCACAGCCTCATTTCCTCGCTTACAATGTACATTCTAACATCTAGAAATCACTCATACGTCCTCTCAACTACCTTGTTTCCCACATTTGTGTGTTCTGTGCACACTCTTTCTGCATAAAAACCCTGTCCCATCTTTCTACATGTAGCTAACTCTTGCTCTTCCTTCCTTGAAAAACCAGATTAATTTATGTATCCCCCTTTTACAGGCTCCTAATGAACTTTGCATTCTGAGTTTCCTGGGAACAGGGACAACAGGTGTTTTCTTCTCCTCTGTATCCATGACATCTCCATGAGTAGTGTGACATATAGTAAGCAATCAATAAATGTGTAAAAAAACCAAACCAGGGCCAAGCAATTAAACATGGTCATGGGCAGGGTGTAAATGCTTAGCATCTTCTTAGTTACAATTATGGTTCAGTGAACTCTCCCAAGTTTGAATGATTATATTAAGCAGCTGATGTCAGCCATTGGCTCTCCTACCTCATTTAAACTTCGTAACACTCCTAAGAATGGGTGCTGCTGCTGTTCCCATTTTATAGATGTAAAAACTGAGAGAAATTAGGTAACTTTCCTGAGTCACAGATCACAGTAGAAGGACTGTAGTCTGCTTGTTTGTTTTGAGGCAGAGTCTCACTCTGTCATCCTTGGTAGAGTGCCATGGCATCATAGCTCACGTCACATCTTAAACTCCTGGGCTCAAGTGATCCTCTTGCCTCAGCCTCCCAAGTAGCCAGGACTACAGGCGCCCCCCAGAACACCTAGCTATTTTTGGAGACGGGATCTTGCTCTTGCCCAGGCTGGTCTCAAACTCCTGAGCTCAAGCAATCCACCCTCCTTGGCCTTCCAGAGTGCTGGGATTACAGGTGTAAGCCACCGCAGCTGCCTGAAGGACTGTAGTTTGGCTCTGACACCAGGGTCGAGTTCTTAGCTAACAACCACAAGATCGGAATGTCAGCCAATAAGAGAATGTCATAAGCTTAATACAAGAACTGCCAGTACTCTCCATCTGGGGGCAAAAAAGAAGGAATAGCATCTGTCTTAAAAAGAGAACCAAGAGAGACTTATGTTCAGTGTAAATTCCTAGGGCATGGCTAGTGTCAAGGAAAGGGAATCCTCACTCCTACGTTGCTCCAGTCCTCCCAAATGCAGAGCTGATGCCATGACCATGTCCATTTAAGCCACTGCTTAATAGCAAAAGGCAAAGGCCTTGGAGTTAAAAAGACCTAGGTTTAAATCTCAGTTCCATTCACTGCAAATGATCTTCTCCAAGCCACTGTGTCACCTCTGTACACTTGAGATAATGATACTTAACTCATTGTAAGGTTTGCTTGAGATAATGATACTTAACTCGTTGTGAGGATTAAGTGAAATAATCTAAGTATCTAGTGATGTATGTGCCTGACACACAGAAGGCACTCAAAAGAGCCTCTTTTGTTACTGTGATGTTGATTATTCTCATACAAGCTCCAAATCAGAAATCATTCCAGGAACGGGGGAGTCACATGGTCTACACTGGTTGGGAATCCATCCTGCCCTCTGGGGAAGGGGGAACTTCACAATCTTGACAAGACATTGCTGACTGCACATTCTCATGAGTGGTGGGAATAGCCAATTTAGTCTGAAAAAGAGGCCCTGAAAGCGTCTAATTTCACACTTCTTTTTATTTCATTTTAATAGCTAATGGATCAGAAATTGAAGGATGGATCAGGAAATGATGTCTTTCAGGAAGATCCATCTCTACCAGTCTTTAATCAGGAAAAAAAAAAAGAATGCTGAAAAATAATTTTCCACCTGGCCCCAGTGAAATGTGATATTTTCATCACCTGAAATCTCTTCAATGGTACTTGAAAAAAAAGATCAGATAAACTTGGTCTTTGCAAAGAACTGTTCCTACCCAGCAGGCATGGCAGGGAGTGGATGGGGTGCTGTTTAAAAGCCTTATTCAGAAGAGACTACTCAAGAAGTTTCTGAAAAAAAATAAGAATCTTGCACCAGGATTGGAATAAGTTAAAAAGAATGACTCATGGCTGAGCATGGTGGCTCATGCCTGTAATCCTACCTCGCTGGGAGGCCAAGGCAGGTGGATTGCCTGAGCTTAGGAGTTCAAGACCAGCCTGAGCAAGAGCGAGACCCTGTCTCTAAAAATGGTCAGGCATTGTGGTGAGTGCCTGTAATCCCAGCTACTTGGAAGGGTGAGGCAAGAGGATCGCTTAAGCCCAAGAGTTCGAGGTTGCTGTGAGCTGCGATGCCATAGCACTCTACCAAGGGTGACAAAATGAGAGTCTGTCTTAAAAATTTTTTTTTAATTACAAAATAACAAAAAGGATGCCTCATTGGAGTGTGTCAAGGAATATTTATATATTTACTTATCTCAGCTGCAATGAGAAAAATAGCTAATATTTCTTGAGTGTTTACTGTGTTCTAGAACCTCTATTGAAAGCTTTCTTTCCTCCAATTTTTAAAATTTTGGTAAAATACCTATAACATAAAATGTACCATTTTTCTCATTTTTAAGCAGTTTGCTGTCATTCAGTACATTCAGAATGCTGTACAGCCATCACCACCACCCACCTCCCTAATGCTTCACCTCGAAAAACTGAAACTCTATACCCATTTCACATGTATTATTTTATTTAACCTTCAAGATCACTTTACAAGGTGGGTATAATTATTATAACCATTTTTCAGCCAAGGAAACAGGACTTGAGAGATAAAAAGTAACTCCTCCAAAATCACACAGCTAGTAAAAGAAGAAAGTAGTTTTTAAACTTAGAAGTGCCAAAGTCTGTACCTGTACTCTTAATCTACAACCTTCTACCATAAACCAATGCAAACTGGTCATGGGCTACCCCATGACAAAACAACTCAAGGGGCTCGGACTTCAGATTCTGTGACCATCTCTGAGAGGTTCTACATCTCTGACATAGATTCCGAGGACAAGCACTTCCCAAGTGGCCCATTCCTTTACAACATCCGTGTTCACCACTGAAAATTGCAGAGAAGTGTGGGCAAAACACCCCAGAGGCCTGCCTTGGAGTGGGGGAGTCTGCTCTGCTCTGCAGTTGGTCTCAAGGCTGCCGGGCCATTAACCAACGCAATCCATTCCCTGCCCGTGAGTACCCAACATCACAAGTCCACAGCTGCTTCTGCAAGACCTGTGACGTCAAGATGAGAAGTCACCAAACGTAAGGTCCTTTTCTCATACCATTGTTTGGATTTGGTTTGAAGCCTCCAGCCTGATCATGGTGACACCGTTTTAGAAGTTTACAGAGCCAAGACAGACAGCAGGGCTCTAGCTGTGGCTACCAGCAATAAAACTCAGACTACCCAATAATGAGTGAAAGTGCTGGTTGGGTGAACTCCCAGTAACCTCGTGTGTCCTTTCCCAGAAGAAAACAGCACAACATAGGTTCCTCCTGGTGCAGAGTTACCAAGTGCCTCGGCGGGTGGTCTCATCCAATCCTCACACCCACCCTATGAGGTCCACGTGGACTAGAAAACTGAGGTCTAGAGAAGCTAAGTCACGACTCATTGTTCCATAGCTAGTGTCAGAATGTCAAATGAGGTGGTCTGAGGCTCTTAATCTTACTGTCATTCTGTTCTCCATGATCAAATGAGGTAACTAACATTTAAGTCTTCAACATGGCCCAAGGCAGCTGTTTTCATCAAAGGCCCACAGTGCTCCCAGACCAATGCTGTATTCTAACTCATTCCGGTTATGAATTTTTTCTGCCCATTAGGGTCCAGGTTTTATATTGTTTAAAGCAGCTCTTAAGTTGGAGTAAGACCTTGCAAACACAACTGAATAATAGACAGTGGTTAATATCCATGGTCAGCTAGTGGGGATTTTTTGAGTTGACCCTGCCATTTTGAAGAGTGGTGGTGTCCTGGATTATTCCCACAAAGAGTGATTCTATCCAAGATCGGACATGCAGTAATGAATGGGCAGAATTCAGAAACTAATTTAGAATAATGTGTCCATGAAAGAGCTCTTTTCTAGTATATCTCTGAAAATTTATGTTTTTCTGAATCCCAAATCTCAATAAAGTCAGACAAGAAATTGGGAAAATGGGAAAAAGTATTCTATTTTACTGTGAGAATTAAAGCGTGCAGTCAGTATAGAAACACTATTGGTTAGAAGAAATCTACTGATGTCAGATAGAAAGCAAGAGCAGGAACAGGTGACACACACAGCTGGAGGTTCAAGTGCACATTTCTGGGCACTGGTGCAGGTACACAGAGGAGGGAGGAGACCCCAGCCCAGTCAGTCGATCTTCTTTGTAGCTGTTGCTGTGTTATAAATGTGTGTGCATGATCCTATTGGCTGGCAACGCTGTCGTTTGGGAGGGAGAAAAGTAATAATAATAAAGTTATATAAATCTACTTTATAGAAATCCTGTGAGTGGTGTTTCAAAAAATACAAATTTTTGGTAACAAGTTCTTTTTCTAATTTATTTTATTTTATTATTGTATTTTTATTTTATTTTGTAGAGACAGAGTCTCACTTTGTCGCCCTGGGTAGAGGGCCGTGGCGTCACGCAACTCACAGCAACCTCCAACTCAGGCTCAGGCGATTCTCTTGCCTCCGCCTCTCCAGTAGCTGGGACTACAGGCGCCCACCACAACGCCTGGCTATTTTTTGTTGCAGTTTGGCCAGGGCTGGTTTTGAACCCACCACTCTCAGTATATGAGGCTGACACCCTACCCACTGAGCCACAGGAGCCACCCTGGTAACAAGTTCTTAACCTGACAATTTCAATTTTGAATATTTCCCAATAATATACCCAACTGCTGAAATTTTCAAGCCTTTTAATATTTGATGTAGGCTATAGTTCTTTGTAAATATAGGTTGAGCACCCCAAATCTGAAAATCTAAGGTCTATAATGTTCAAAAATCTGGAACTTGAAGTTCAAAAGAAATACTCACTAAAACAGTTTACATTTCAAATTTTTGGATTGGGGATACTGAACTGGTATAATACAAGTATTCCAAAATTTAAAAATTCTAAAATCCAAAACATTTTTGGTCTCAAGCATTTCAGATAAGAGATACTCAACCTGTACTACTAAACTTAATAGTTCTAATATATTAAATACATTTTCATGAATACCCATAATTAATAAAAAATATAAAGAATGTTAAAATATTTTTTAAATAACTTCTTTCAAGTAAATTTCTAAGAATTCTTGGATTTATGATTTCTCATACCCAAAGAGTAATATCTGTTGAAAATTTGAAAATGCTAGAATTCCTAAATTACATCGTTAGAGTGGAACAGATCCTTGTACATTGTCAAGAGTCCATTCTTTTAAGCTTTCAGAATTAAGAGCAACAGTCCCTACCCACTAGGAGTCATCCCACTAGCTGGCTGCTAACATGGCACTGCTGATGGGATCTCTCCAGCAAGAAACTTATAATCAGTAATGAACTCCAGAGGGCTCCCTGTAGTGTGCAGAATTCAGTCTGCTTTCTTTTTTTCTTTTTTTTTTTTTTAAATCTCACTATGTCACCTTCAGTAGAGTGCTGTCACGTCACAACTCACAGCAACCTCCAACTCTTGGGCTTAAGCGATTCTCTTGCCTCAGCCTCCCAAGTAGCTGGGACTACAGGCGCCCGCCACAGTGCCAACTATCTTTTTGTTGCAGTTGTCATTGTCGTTTAGCTGGCCCAGGCCAGGTCCGAACCTGCCAGCTCCGGTGTATGTGGCTGGCACCGTAACCACTTTGCTACGGGTGCCGAGCCAGAATTCAGTCTGCTTGTGATGAAGTGACATCATACCGTTATCTAGCTAAAGATTACTGGTGGCACTTCAAAGTGCCAAATGGTAAGATAAAGCCAAATCTAAAACCAAAAGGAAGGAAGAACCAAGCTCTGTTTCCCAGAGACAATGTGTAGACCTCAGACAAAATTTTCTACCCAAATTTGTACAGCAAAGGTTGGGAGATCAAAGAATGTCAGGACCTACCATATGGGATAAAATCAGAGGAGACAGAGACTCCAAAGAACAGCCCCTATACACACACACACACACACACACACACAGTGAACACCAAAGCGAGTTCCTGAGAAATAGGCAAGACTACATCTCAGTAAAAAGCAAAAGAGAAGCTTCCTGGGCTTCCTCTTCTCCCAGGTTTTTGTAACTCCCACCTCGGGTGAATGTGTGACAGACATTGAGCTGGAGAACATCTTGCCATAGCCCCCTCCTCTATATGGGAAGTGCCTCTTCTTTTAAAGGGTGTTACTCCCATTGTGTTTTCTATGGGAGCTTTTCTCACACATCTCTTATACCCTTTTCCCCACTGGACTTGGGCAGCCCATGTGTACCTGTTATAGAGGTAATAGAGAAAAAGGAAGGAAGGGAGGGAGAAAGAGAAAGAGGGAGGGAAGAATGGAGGGAGGAAGGCGGAAAGGGTGGGAAAAAAGGAAGGAAGGTAGGTACATATTACAAAAAAAAAAAAAATTAAGTAGTTTAATATCAACAATTTACCAAGAAATCTTCACTAATTATGGAAAACTATTGTCTGTTCATGAACATTTTATAAAATTTCTCCATTTACAAATGCACACCACTCACAAGGATGTTTTAAAGCTCTTCAGGCAGTGACAACACCAAAAATGGAGCTTTTTAAAAACAGTCCTGTTATCTTTGTGGAAGGATCTATGCAATCTTTTCTCAATCCCTTTAGTATGAGTGTATGTCCTGCCAAAATGTGGTCTTCTGCAGTTTTCATTTTCTTTTATTGATTAATCCCAGTTTTTCTCCAGAAAAAAAATAAACTGTGCTTATGGTACTTTTTTTTTTTTTTTTTTTAAGAAACTGTCTTCATAAGACAGTTGAGCAGCGAGGGCTCAGTCGGGACCCAAACCCCACCCCTCACCAGAGTGGACTAACATACTTAGCCCAGGCAGAAGCATTTGATCTTTATTCTGTGGGAAATGGGAAGTCTTTGGAAGATAGGCATGACACGCCCAGGGCAGTATTTTTGGAAGATACATTTGTCTCTCTTGAATGGGATGATATAGTCATCTGTCAGCCAGCCATTGGCCCATTACCAAAAGCACCTCTCTACAAACCACTTTTATGAGTTTAGGCAGTTTTTATATGTAGGGGAGGAGGCTACAGTACACTAATGTGTAAATTGCCAGAAACTGGCAGTCTCAGTGGAAACCAGAGACTTGGCAGATGAAAAGGATGCATGAACAAGTCAGTGAAACTCCCTGAACCTCAGTTTCCACATCTGTAAGATGAGGGTAAAAATACCTACCCCATGAGAATGGGTATAAAATGCTCAGCACAGTGCCTGTTATATAAACATTAGCTCTCCAAAATGTTAGTTAATATCATCATCACCATCGGCGCCACCACCACTGTCAATCACCATCACCAGCTGCAGCAACAGCGGGCCTCCAGAGCAAGCCTGCCCCTAATCTCTAAAACCCCACTCCCCAGGCAGATCCTTATTATTCATTGCTGTGTTCCTGAATGTGTTCCTCTCCACTCCGGAGACATCCAATCAGGGCCAGAGTGTGAGAAACCATTTGTTGAAAAAGTTTTAAACAATTAAGAGCGCTACAGGTGTTAAGGAGGGAAACAAATTAAGTGTTAATCCTAGCACAATGACAATCCCCAGAAAATTTAAATTGGTTGGACACCTCTTGTGTTATTCAAGTGTTCTTTACAGATGCTAATCCACCCCCATTTGGATCTCTTTACAAATGGCAGCTGCCCACAAATATCCTTTAAATCCACTTTAAGAGAATTGTTCAGAAATGGGCACGTTCAGTGCTCCTCCTAGGACCAAGTTAAGATCATTTGTTCCCTACTCAATTCATCTTTCACCTCCAAACACATCCTCCAGAAGCAATCTTCCTCTTTAGAAGTTCCTCTCTTAAGTTTTAGAGAACTTTTTTGGCTTGAAGTCTTTCTAAAATTAAAGCCAACTGCTGTTAATTCTCAGATGCAGCGATATTTCACTCTGGCCAGGGCTATCACAGACATATCCCAAACCACATAAGTTCTTATTGTTTAAACTGTCTTAAGCAGCTGTTAAAACATACCCTAAGATATCAAAGCCACTCTAATTAACTTCCTGCTTCTCTGGGACTTCAAAGTCTTTGAAAAAGTTTTAAATAGGGTTTTTATAGAGAATTTGACCTAATATTTAAAGAAAATGTTGCAAGCTTGCCCAAGAGACTTCAACTTCTCCTCCCACTCAGAAAGAGGAGTGGCCCAACTCTGCAGAAACTTATATTTCTGTGACTAGTACGAGAATTAAGGAGAAAATTGTAAATCTGCCATACTAAGAAGGTAAATCTCACCACGTCTCAGAGTTGTCATTTATATCCTGTCTAAGGGGCCTTCTCAGCCTGGCAATCCTCGTCCCATCCTTCAAGATGGAGCTGAAATGCGCCCTCCCTGTGAAGTGTCCCTGAGTTCCCAGGGTGAGGGTACCACTCTCTTCTCCAGCGCCCACACAATCCCCACATCTCTGCTTGGCTTTTACCACAATGAACTGGAATGTGTCCCTTTATGTGTCTGTCTCCCTGTCTAGACTCTGAGGTCCATAGGGCAGGAACTGTTTTGTATTAAGCTCTGTGTTCCCACAGCCCCAGCCCAGGGTTCTGTATATGCCTGGGCAAGGCTCAACAGAGGTCTTTCTAAAATTAAAGAACTGACTGAGTTCTAACGCATTCTCGGAAGGTGGGCTGTCTTTTAATTGATCAGTCTCTTACTGGTTTTAGATACAGTCATATGTAGGAACCCTGCCCAAACAGAGCAGACCTGCCTAAGTGATCAACCCTCACCCTCTCCACGACCAAGTCCTACCCTGGAAAGGTGGATGGGCCAGCCTCCTACCTCTCCCCATAGATGTCCCACCTAAGAAAGTTGAATAGGCCAATCCTCCTACCCTTCCGACCTTTAAAACCCCATCCACCATTACCCATGCACTGACTTCTTTTTCAAACTCAGCTCGCCCTCACCAGTGTGAAAATAAAGGCCACTGTTGCCCACACAGAGCCTCGATTTTATTTTCCTTTCCCCTCATGTCTTGGAATAATTTTTATTTTCGATCTTTGACCTCTCAGTTTTGATCTGTATTCCTAGGCTCTCTATTAGCATCATCCTAGTGGCATTAAACCAGGGGACTCAATGCTCTGAGTAACAGTGTCATAACAATCAGCCAAAGCTTGGAAATAAGGAAAAAAGAAAGATGAGCAATACATCTTTCCTAGGCCACCCAAGGATTTCCTAGGAGAGTATGTGGAATTTGTCTCATTGTATGCTGTTGACTAAAAGGTCTCTGACTTATTGAAGTTACCTGTTATCTTGTAAATGTTTGTCCAGTAGTGATATTAATAATTTCTGCCTGGTGGAATAGCTTACCCTAAATATTTATAGCTTGTTGGACATTAACCAGTTTATATCTAATTCAGCAATCTTATTCTAATTTTTTTTTTATTAAAATTGCTTGTAAAGATCCTTACTTCTGGCTCAGTGCCTGTGGCTCATGTGGCTAAGGCACCAGCCACATACACCTGAGCTGGCAGGTTCAAATCCGGCCCGGGCCCACCAAACAACAATGATGGCTGCAACTAAAAAATATCCGGGCATTGTGGCAGGTGCCTGTAGTCCCAGCTACTTGGGAAGTGGAGGCAGGAGAATCGCTTGAGCCTAGATGTTGGAGTTTGCTGTGAGCAGTGATGCCACAGCACTCTACTCAGGGCCAGGGCCACAGCTTGAGGCTCTGTCTCAAAAAAAAAAAAAAAAAGATCCTGACTTCTTAGTCTTTGAATGGGTTATAATGTCTTAATGGACCAAGATAATTTAACTTTATAATGAACTAAACAAAATTCTTGACTTGAGCTCTTTTTATATTTCTGATTCAGATTTTAACGTTTTAGAAAGGACTTTTTTAACAAAAGTGGAAGTTCTGAGTGATAGTACAAAACCAGAAGGGCAACAGGGTAAGCGGCCTAGAGCAGCAGGGAGCCCGGGGCTAACAGGGCTCTGCCAGGAACTTCCTAGAACCTCCTTTTTTACTTATCTGTCAAATGGGAACAATATCCTGATCTCTGGACTCCCTCACATGGTCATTGAGATAATAAAATGAGCCAATTTGGGCAGCGCCGCCCAGCGAGTTAGAACCTGGCCCGAGTCTGCTAAACAACAATGACAACTGCAACAACAACAAAATAGCCAGGCGTTGGTGGTGGGCGCCTGTAGTCCCAGCTACTTGGGAGGCTGAGGCAAGAGAATTGCTTAAGCCCAATGGTTGGAGGTTTCTATGAGTTGTGACGCCACATCATTCTAACCAGGGTGACAGCTTGAGACTCTGTCTCAAAAAATTAATTAATTAATAAAATAAAATAAAATAAAATGGGTCAATTAAAGAGCACTGGGGAAGTCTAAGGTACCAGTCCTCCCTGGAGTTTGTCAGGAAGGGCAGCTTTCCCCAAAAAACATTGGCAGGAAAGACAATCCATGTGTGGGAGACCAAAAGGAACATGGAGATGGAGGAGTGGCTGCCACCCTCCAAGTTAAGCCACTGTCACCTTTTGGCTGGACGTCAGCAAGAGCCTTCTAAAGCTTCCACTCCTATACATGGCAGTGAGCGTTGTTCTGAAACTGTAGGGAGATCACATCCTGTCTTTACTTCATGCCCTCCAGGGGCTTTCTAGACATCAGAGGATAAAACATAAACTCCTTCTTTGGCCTTTGGGAGACACTAAGTGACACAGCCCCACGGCTTCCTCTCCAGACCCACCTCAGGACTTCCTCTTCCTTACTCACTTGGTTCCACCTGCACAGGTGTTATTAGGTTCTCCAGACACCACAGGACCTTTGCACGTGGGCCTGAAAGTTCCATTTCCTTTCTTCACATAACTTCTTCTGATGTTCACTTTAATTTTACTTTCCCAGAGAGACAGTCCTTGCCCACCTTGCTAAAATATATTTATCATTATTCTATCTCTGAGCACTTTGTTCTTTTTCTTCAAAGCTTTCCCCAGAATGGATTTATACATTGTCTGTCTTCCTGATTACACTGCCAGCACCACATCAGCAGAGACTGTTTCCTATATCTGCCCTCCTGCCAGCACGTAGTAGGTGCTTCTCCTGCCCTGCTCCATGTAATAGGATTTGTTGAATAAATGAGTGCAAAGGCACAAGACACCCAGCAACGGTGGCCACGCAGGCTGTACACCTTTCGGAATCTGTCTCTGCGAGCGCCTGGGTCTCCAGCACACATCTCAAAAGACTGGAGCCGAGCAGAAAAACTCCCAAGCTCACCGAGCATCAGCTGAGCTGCTTTCAAGAATAGCCCTCCTCAGAAACACTCTGCTTGAGGAACAACAAGTAATAACAGGTCTCCTCGCCCGGCACCTCATTTCGTAACTCCAGAGATAGGGAATCTCTCGTGAGAAGAGAACAGCCCTTCCTACCAAGAATGCAACACTACCCAGAAACAGGACGGCATCTCTACCCAAGGGCTAGGTTTGAAGCAGATGAAAGAAACAACCAGCTGGAATTTGAGAATATTTCAACAGCACCATTGGGGAGAGAAACTCCCGGGCTGCCTCCCAGGGCCCGCCCAGGTTTGCCTCAGGGTATCAAATGACACAGCTCCCTCCACACAGGCCTGCATTTCTGATCTGAGCCGCAAGGCACAGCTCGGTTTCCTGGCATTTAGGGTTTTACAGCTTATGTGATTGGTCTTCCCAGCTACTCCAACTACTTCAGCACGAAGCCCTTACCTTCAGGATTATGCCATAAGCCCCTGGGTGGTGCTGGCTGTGCATCAGGCCCCATCTGGAAGGATCCCTCAGCTAGCCATGAGGGTCCTTAAGAGGTGCTGGTTAACGGGGGTCTTATCGGTGTTCCCACTTTTCATATCAAACAGTAGCCAAAAGAGTATGGCAATAAAAAGCTATTTCCTGGAAAGGTATCTGACAGGGGAAGGACCAAGAATGATTGTGTTCGGCACACGGCTGGCCCCGCCAGAGTTGTCTGGAGATCAGAGGCTGCTGGAAAGTCTTCCCCTCAAAGGTTTGTGGCTGACAGTAATGTTGAGGCAGGGCTGCCAGTGGGGTTGTCTTGCTTTGGGGGAGATTATTAGCTCACCACCCAAGACAAGTTCATTACAGGCACCTGGGCCCAGGAGGCCCGTCTTCAAGTGTTTTCAGGAGCAGAAGGCATTTTTCTTTAGGCCAGCTGATCTGTCACCTGTGATCAAAGGCCAGGCTGCTGTCTTCACACCCAGGCGTGCTGCCTCTGCCCAGGCATTGGGTTCTAACTCAGGAATCCAAATGAAGCAGTTTCTGTTACCGCTCTGAAACCCTTGCCTCCACAAAGCTGCTCTTCTTCCCCCAAACCCGTTAAACTCATAATTTCATAAAACTCGGGAAACTACACATATGAACTTGTGGCCATGCTTTGTTTAATTTTTTTTTCTCAGAAATATTCTTGCGGCTAAAAATAGAACATTTTCCATTCTGGGGAACAAGCAGCATCCATGGGAATTAAAGTAGTGCTTCATGCCTCTCCAGAAAATTCCTGCCCAACACGCACACGCACACACACACACACACACACACACACACACACACACACACGAAGCTACTCCCAAGTTCTAAAAAATGGCTTCTGTAGGTGCAGCCGTGGTCAGGAACCAGAAATCTTCTGTTTATTTTCTATCCAAGAAAATTACTCTGGTAAAAGCACAAGGGCCCCCGAAGAAGGCTTTACAGGAAAAAAATCTAACTTAATCTAGCATGATGATTTTGAAAACAGGCCCAGTGCCCACCCCCACCTCCTACCCACCATCATCCCAGAATTCCTCTCAAGACTAACTCCTCTGAAGTTCCAAAGCTTCCCTCAGTACAAAGTTCATGGCCTTTGTTCTAGCAAGCCACTGTTGGGTGATTAGCCATGACGTCCCTCTAAACTTAGTCCTCTGATAGAATCAGAAATGACAAATTTAGGAAAATATGCTCAATCTTCAACATGTATGGGTAAAGTTAGACTTCTGTAAAATGTCAGAATAATAGTAATCTAGAAATGATGCTGTTATCACAAGATACAAAAGTGTTTTGTACACTCTTGACTATTCTAAAAGTGTATTCTTTTCAGCATTCCCATAATCCTCTCCAGGGGGACTTTGATAGCTACAATGACATTTCCTATTTTTTATATTTGAACATATAGCCTATTGACTATCCTCCGCCCCTCCAAATCAGGGATGGTGTAGCTGTGAGATCTGCAGGGGCTACGTTTTAATATGCAGTTGGTAAGAATTTAGATGTTGAGAATTAAGAATAATGAAAAGTCCTTTAAAATAATCAGATCTATGGCCGACACCAGAAGTAGGAAAGACCAATAAGCCAAGGTAGAGAGAGTGAAAGACCAAGAAATGGGGAAAGCATGAGAATAAGGGAGGAAAGAGAAGAATCAAAATGTCAGATACTAATTAACAGGTGGGTGGAAGCAAACAGCAACAGGATGATTGACCCAAGAGGGGCCACAGAGAGACAGCATGGCAGGAGAGGGGGATGGGGAGGGTAGAGAGACAGGGACACAGTACAGCCTAGAGGTTAGAGATGGGTTTCTCATCAGCTGGTTCACATTGGCCCAGTTAATCATGCTGAGCCCCAACTACGTGGGGTATGAAAGGGAGACAACGGCATCTCATGTCAGAGCATGTGCATTAAAGGAGTTAATAGGTAAGATGCTTAGAACAGTGCCCAGTTCTGATAGACAGTCCACAAATGTTGGCTATTATTATTACCGAAAGACAAGTATGCTGTATATTTCCATTAGAGAACTTTTACTTATGAGTTAGATCTTCAGTTATATTGTCCTTGAATTCTTCTAGTACACACAGAAACACAAAAATTACAAAGCAACTATGAGCCCAAGTAAGCAGCATTGAAAGAAGGGCCCGTGGGCCAACTGTCCAGATGCTAGTGAATACTTGGAACAATTAGCCCCCTAGACATTAAGTGAGTGGGAACTCACAGCTGTCAATTGGTCACAACCACTCTTTGCATTTTCAACTTTAATACTTCCTGCGGTCAGCAAGCATTATTTAAACAACTCCTGAAGCCGGCACCACACACATGTCTTGCTCCAGCTTTTCTTTCTGGCATCAACTGGAGCACCTTCCAGCAGCCTTATCATTCTGTAGCCGCACCAGGCCAATTATTCAATAGACATTCCTCACTCATATGATCCTGCTCTCCTGCATTTGCTCAAGCTATTTGCTCAACCTGGAATTCCCATTTTTACTTCTTTATTCTAGTAAGATGTTAGTCATCCATCCAGGCCAAATGCTGTATTGGTTTCTGTTCCCCCTCTCTCTTTCTCCACCGCTGTAGTAGGATGAATCTCCCTCACCTCAGTCCCCTTGGCATATAAGTGGTAAATACATACACCTTATTATGGAGTGAATTGTGTTCCGCAAAGATGATATTTTGATGTCAAAATATCTGGCCCAATGTGAACCAATCCAAATAAAATCACACACTTTATTTGGAAATAGAGGGTCTTCACATAGGTAATTGAATTAAATTAAAATAAGGTCATTAGGATGGGCCTTTTCTTTCTTTTCTTTTTGAGGCAGAGTTTCACTTCATTGCCCAGGCTACAGTTCTGTGGCAAACTTCACAGCAACCTCAAACTTCTGAGCTCAAGTGATCCTCCTGCCTCAGCCTCCTAAGTAGCTGGGACTACAGGTAACCACCATGACACTGGCTAATTTTTCTATTTTTAGTAGACAGGATCTTACTCTTGCTCAGGTTAATCTCCAACTTTGAGCTCAAGCAATCCTCCCTACTCAGTCTCCCAGTGTGCTAGGATTTCAGGTGTGAGCCACCGCACCCAGCCAGGATGGGCCTTAATCTAATCTTACTGGTGTTCTTGTAAAAGGAGGGAATGTAAACTCAGAGACACACATGCAAAGAGGACACTGGGTGCACATCAGGTGAAGGTGGAGCGATGCGCCTCTAAGCCAAGGATTGCTGGCAAACCACCAGAAGCTAGAAGACGGGTATGGACCAGAACCTCTCTCTCACGGCCCTCACAAGCAACCAACCCTACCAAACCTTGATTTTGGACCTCTGGCTCCAGAACTGTGAGACAACACTTTACTATTATATAGAGCCACCTAGTTTGTGATAGCAGGCCCAGGGGACTATTCCACACCTCAACCACAGCATGTGTGCTTGCTTTCCACGTGAGACCCCTGAAGTCAGGGACCGAGTCTCATTCACCTTGTGTTCCTCAGGCCCTGTGCATTATCTGGCAGGTAAAAGGCTTTCTAAAATCTGAACTCTTATTAGGTAACCCTCTAGAGGTCCACAGGAGTCCGGAACAGGGCTCCATAAACCCCTGGCTTGTGGGCCTGATCTATCCTTCTGGTGTTGTGGTAAATAAAGTTTTATTGGAATACAGCCACACTCACTCATTTGTTTTGTCTATGGCTGATTTCATGCTATAACCGCAGAGTTGAGTAGTTGCAACAGAGACCATATGGCCTGCAAAGCCTAAAATATTTACTCTCTGGCCCTTCACCAAAAAATTTTACTGACCTCTGGTCTAGAAGGAAAGAAACATAAGTGAAGCATAGCAAGTTCTGCACAGATAAGTGCGGAAAATGAAATGATGGGTCCAATCAGTCTTTATGGAGAAGGTGACATTTGAAAAGTAAGAGAACTTTCCCTCAGAAAAGGCAAGATTCATATTTATTCATTCCATGCCATCTGGACTGACCATTTTTGTCTAGTGGTGGCACAGAGGTCAATGGTTGAAGGTGTAGAGCCAGTTTGGGGGGAAATGATGATGGGGTCTGTTCTCTACAGCCTGAGCCAAGAGGCCATGTCTAAACTCTGCACGTTGCTGAGCAGTCCAGGTGAGAGGCACGGATTTGGAGCTTAACATAATGAAGGCGAAGCCATCATAGGAAGAGAGAAGCTTGCCCAGAAAGAGTGGGAAGTGAGGAGAGGAGATGGCCGCGTGTAAGAGTCAGGGGAATTTCAGAACTGGAGTGGTGGGTGCAGGAAGAGGAAAAGTCCCTGAAGTTTTTTCAGAGAGGAAGAAAGGAGGGAGTGGTGTCACTCAGGCCCAGGGAGGACGGTCCAGCAATGCCGAACGCTGGCAGAGGCCATGGGGACCAATCCGGTGGATTTAACAACCAAGAGACCACATGGCCTGGTGACAGGAATTTCAGCTGTTTCTCACTGGCACAAATTATTCCTCAAACCAAACCTTAAGGAAGAGGGAACTTCAGTTACCACCATAGAAAACAGTGAAGAATGAGAAAAAGGGAAAGAAGAAATCAAGGAAAAAGGATGAGAAAACACAAAAATCAAAGATACAGGGTGACATTACATTTCATCTATAAAATCTATCTTTTTTTTTTTTTTTTTTGTCTGTCTCACTTTGTCACCCCGGGAGATTGCCCTGGCGTCACAGCTCACAGCAACCTCCAACTCTTAGGCTCAAGCGATTCTCTTGCCTCAGCCTCCTGAGTAGCTGCGACTATAGGTGCCCACCACAATGCCTGGCTATTTTTAGAGACAGGGGTCTCACTCTGGCTCCTGGTGGTCTTGAACCTGTGAGCTCAGGCAATCCACCCACCTCAACCTCCCAGAGTGCTAGGATTACAGGCATGAACCACTATGCCCGGCCTTATAAAATCTATCAATTCTATACCAGTTCTATACTTCATCTAAAACAGGACTGACCCAAAACAGGGAAATCCCACCATTTTAAGACAACATGGGATAACCTAGAAGATGTTATGCGAAGTGCAACAAGCCTGATGCAGAAAGACAAACAGCACAGGATCTCACTTACATAATGGGGTCTAAAGAAATAGAAATCATAGAAACAGAGGAGAAAGGTGCTGACCAGGGGACATGGGATAGGCGAAATGGGGGAATTTGGGTCAAAGGACACAAAATTTCAGTTATAAGATAATTAGGTTCTGGAGATCTAATGTACAATTTAGTAATTATAGTTAAGAGTAATACTTGTCTATTTCCTTTTTTTTTTTTTTTTTTTTTTGAGACAGAGCTTTAAGCTATTGCCCTGGGTAGAGTGCCGTGGCATCATAGTTCATGGCAATCTCAAACTCCTGGGCTCAAGCGAGTCTCCTGTCTCCGCCTCCCAAGTAGCTGGGACTACAGGTGCCCGCCACAATGCCCAGCTATTTTTTGATTCCAGCCATCATTGTTGTTTGGCGGGCCCAGGCTGGATTTGAACCTGCCAGCTCAGGTGTATGTGGCTGGCCACAGGCACCCAGCCAATACTTGTATATTTCTTATATTAAATTTTCAAGAGTAGGTCTTTTATGTGCTCACCACACACAAGCACAGGAGCCATAGGAGGTGATGGATATGTTAGTCGGGGTAATCTCTCCATTCACAATGCGTAAGTAAAGGCTTTCCCCCTTTGTTAGAGGGAACATGTTCCAAGACCCCCAGCAGATGCCTGAAACTATGAACACTACACATACTATGATTTTTCCTATACATACATACCTATGATAAAATTTAATTTATAAATTAGGCACAGGAAGAGGTTAACAATGCTAACCAACAAAAAACAAAGCACGTATAACAATATATTATAATAAAAGTTGAATGTGATCTCTCTCCAAAATATCTTCTTATACTATTTGCAGTCCTCAGTTGACTGCAGGTAACGGAAATCACAGACAGCAAAGCTGTGGCTAAGGGTGGACTACTGTGTATCAAAACATCACGTTGTACACCTCAAATACACATCATTTTCATTTGTCCCATCCATAAAGATGGAGGGAGGGGAAATAAATTCAACAGGGCCACAAATTAATCAAGTGCATCTGATCCATTTCTCTAAACAGCCCAGCGAATTCAATGACTGAATTGCAGCACATTAACAGGTTTTAAACTAATCCCAGCTACAAATTATTGACTGCCTGCTCTGTGCCAGGTGCTATGCAAGTGGCTGAAGATGGATCACCTCATTTGATCCCCGCTAAAACCCCATGTGGTGAGTATATAGTGAAATATGATTTGTACTTTTTCAGATGAGGACAACTGGGGCCCAGAAAGGTCACATCGCTGTACACCCTTCTGGGAAAGAGCAAACAGGCAGCACAGGAGAAGGGAGGGATTAAAGTCAGTATTTATCAATTGCTTACTCCATGGAAATATTATTCTAAGAATTTTACATACTTTGGCTCATTGAAGCCTCGTAACAACCTAAATAGAAGATGATACGGTAAGTAAATGAACTTTGAGAGCTTCAATACAGTGGCAAAGGTCAGAAGTGAGCAGAAAAACTTGGGTTTTCCAAAGAAATCCCTCAGGATTCAGAAATAAGTTAAATATTGAGCTATTAAAGGCAAGAGCAGTCTAAGCCAATGCTAAAATAACATAACCTAACTCCAAGTGCCTTCCAGCACATTTCTGAACAGTTCCTCTGACTTCAAATGGAGGAAACAGAATGGCCCCCAACAGCACCTGTAGTCCCGCCCTCCCAGCACTTGTAGCCACGCCCTCCCAGCACTTGTAGCCACGCCCCCCAGCACCTGTAGCACCTGGTTCCCAGAAAAGGAAACCATCCTGAGGGCTCCAAGCTCCTCCTCTGTGTAATAAGGGGTTGCATGACTCCAAACTTCCTTCCAGAATTAAAAGGCAATGTTTTCATGCACATGATAGAGTCTGGTAGGTAAAGAGACTCCAGTAATTGTTACATGAGCAATTAAACGGAAATTTAAAAAGACCCCAGTAAAAATTTTTTGAAAAACACTAACTGTCGAAATTCACTCCCCAGTTTTTGAAGGACTTTGTTCAGCAAGTTTCCCACTTGCCTGGTTTATGGAGCACCTGATATACCAACAGAAGGTCACTGATCTCTGCGTGGTCTCCTGCTCGAAAATCTTTCTCTGAAAGGTAGGTGATCCATTTTAGTAAACACTTAGAAGATGATCTAAAAACTAAAACACAAAAGGGAAGTCCTACTTAAAAACAACCAATGTTCATCAAGTCTGGTGGAAGACAGGAAAATGGATTACTTGCTCTTTATCCTAGTTCTAATTAAGAATCTGGGTTCTTTGGTGTTGACTATGATGAAATAAGACTCTTATACTCCACTGGCAGAAGTTCTCACTACTTCTTAAAAATAATCTGGCAATTCTGATCATGAACGTGAAAATAAGTCAAGCTCTTTGACTTTGGAATTATCCTGCTAAGGCTATAAACTTAGGAAAAGCACCAGAAACACAGGTTGAAAGAAATGGCACCCTGAAGCGTGTATTGCAGGGGTGTCCAACTTTTTTTTTCCTTTGCTGCACATTTGAACAATGAGAGTTGTCTTGGGCCACATGTTAAATACACAAACGCTAATGAAAGCTAATTAGCAAGAAAAAAAAAAATGGCCTGTGGATATTTGTCCTGATACTGGACACCACTGAAAGCAAAAAGTCCTCACAACCTCAGCATGCAGCCAGAGGGCCCCAGGTGGGGTGCCCCTGGTGTATTATTAAGCTCTGGATTTACAGTGCCTGCACTAT
Source organism: Loris lydekkerianus (assembly GCA_963574355.1). Classification (NCBI taxonomy): domain Eukaryota; kingdom Metazoa; phylum Chordata; class Mammalia; order Primates; family Lorisidae; genus Loris; species Loris lydekkerianus. Next base: position 27,611 of record CAUYPK010023961.1, read on the forward strand.
TCCAATGCTCATGTAGATGAGCTGCTTAACCCCTTTGCCTCAGTTTTCTCATCTGCCAAATGGAGATGAGAATAGTTCCTGCATCATGAAGTTATTAACAGGATCAAGTGAGTTTAAAAGTGTAACATAATTTACATATCTTTTTCTCATTAATTTCTCACAAAAACTGCACAAGGAAGGTTAAGAAGAATATTAGGCCTGACATGTTAGCATTCAATTAAACAAAGAATAAGCATTCAATTAAACAAATGCTCTTTTTATTAGTATCATGTACATTACAAAGACACAAAGATGTCCATTGCAATACTATTATTATAGCAAAAATTTGTCAGAAAATAATTGTTCAACAATAAGGAAATGGTTAAGTAAATGATACTTGCATATAATAAAATAGGTAGATGGTTTAAATGTTGTTTTCAGGCAGAAGGTAATGAAATGGGAAAAGTTTATCGACTGATGTTAAGTGAGTAGGCTGAGAAGTTGCATGTACTGAATGATCTGGATTTTGACATAACATAGCAGTGGATAATGAATGCAGTCTTTGCCCAAATCCCCTCTGTGGAGGCCACGTCCCTCCCCAGCTGCTGAGACTATTGCTGCTGATAGCTCACAGCTGCATCCCCTACTGGGAATTGTTCTTGGCCCTAGGACATAGACTAATCCAAAATTAGCCCCCTCTAGGGGGCCGATGACTCACAGATGCAAGGATACAAAGGCCTGCCCTCCCACCTTACCATGGGCCAATGCTAAGGGGTCGAGGCCAGAGCCCCGTCCCCATCAACTGAGTCTGAGTTGCAATAGCGCTTGGAGTTAGGGCATCCTCCCCTGCTTTCTGACAGGGGCATCTCCTGACGGCACTCTTGTAATAACATTCAGCAGGCAGCTCTCAAAGTCTGTTTCCAGGGAACCCAGTCTAAGAAACTTATACATCAAAATATAATAAAGAGGTAGAGCATGGTGAATTTTTAGGGCAGTGAAGCTATAATAGTAGATACATGTTTTGTTTTGTTTGAGACAATGTCTCACTTTGTCCCCTTGGGTAGAATGCCATGGCATCGTCACAGCTCACGGCAACTTCAAACTCATGGGCTCAAGAGATCCTCTTGCCTCAGCCTCCTGAGTACCTGGGACTGCAGGTGCCCATCACTATGACAGCTAATTTTTCTGTTTCAGTAGACACAGGGTCTCACACTTTCTCAGGCTGGTCTTGGACACCTGAGCTCAAACGATCCACCAGCTTTGGCCTTCCAAAGTGTTAAGATTACAGGTGTGAGCCATCACTCTGGGCAGGATACATGTTATTAGAATTTGTTCAAATCTAAGGAATATGCATACAACAATAGAAATGAACCCTAATGTAAGCTGTGGACTTGGGAGATACAGTTGTCTCAATGTAGTTCCTCAGCTGTGATAAATGGACCCCTATGCTGGGGACCTTGACAATGGGGGAAAGGGAAAGGGGGGGGAATTTCTGTATCTTCTGCTCAATTTTGCTGTGAGCCTAAAGCATCTCTAAAAAATTGTCAATTTAAAAATATACATATTATGAGGGAATATCTCTGAATGATGAAATTTCTGGGCTTTCCAAATTCTTTTCAATGAGTCTGTGTTACTTATTTCAAATAAATAAAATGACATTGTTTTAAAAGAGGCAGATTCCTCTCCAAGTGGTTATAATTAATCAAGTTAATGGATTTCAAATGCATAGATTTTATATTTCTTCTTTCTTTCAAACTGGATTTTGCTTAAAAATAAGTATATATATTAGGCCGGGTGCAGTAGCTCACACCTATAATCCCAGCACTCTGGGAGGGCAATGCCGGAGGATTGCCTGAGCTCAAGAGTTCCAGACCAGCATGAGCAAGAGCGAGACCCCGTCTCTCCTAAAAATAGAAAAATTAGCCAGTGTTGTGATGTCTGTCCATAGTCCCAGATTCTTGGAGGGCTGAGGCAAGAGGATCACTGAGCCCAGGAGTTTGAGGTTGCTGAGAGCTAACATGACGCCACTGCCAGTCTACCAGAGCAACAGAGTAAGACTCTGTCTAAAAAAAAAAAAAAAAAAAAAGTCAATATTTTAATTTAAACATTATCACTAGAGTCCAGGTGGGGTGGCTCACACTTATAATCCTAGCTCTCTGGGAGGCCAAGGCAGGTTGATCCTTTGAGCTCAGGACTTCAAGACCTGCCTGAGCAAGAAATGAAAAACTCTACATCTCTACAAAAAATGAAAAACTGAGGGAAGAGGATTGCTTGACCCAAGAGTTTGAGGTTGCTGTGGCTATGATGTCATGGCACTCTACCAAGGGTAACAAAATGAAACTGTCTTAAAAATAAAAGTAAAATAAATAAACTGTATCACTAGTAAAGAATGAACCTAGATTAAATACACCCATGTATACATACACTTTGGAGTATAAGCACCTCAACTTGGTCATCAAAATGATCCTGCCACAGCTTGAAATCCAACTCCTTACCCTCAGAGCATTGTTCTCACAATGTGTGTTATTTACCCATCATCCAAGAAGGTCAGCCTCATTGTTTTATAATAGTACCTTGGTGTTTTATTTCTTTAAATTTTGTCTATTTGCCTACTCGTCGTCCACTCAGATTATTTCTGAATACCACTGCAAGTTTCAAAACATCCATTTCTTCCTCAAAGGATTAAGATTTGTCTTCATTGAGGATATTCAAAAGAATGTGCCAGACATTCTGAACGTAGTTTCAAAAGAGGAGGCTACAACATGATTAATGACACTTTGTTGGAATAACAGCCATCTATAGTAGCTGCCTAGAGATCATAGTGCTTGGAATGTATCCGATTTGGGTATTGGGTGTTTGTTTAAAACAAAACCCACCATGTACCCTTTTTTTTTTTTTTTTTTTTTTAGATAAGAGTCTCACTTTTTCGCCCTACGTAGAGTACCGTGGTATCACAGCTCACAGCAACCTCAAATTCTTGGGCTCAAGTGATCCTCTTGCCTCAGCCTCCCAGGTAACTGGGACTACAGGCACCTGCCACAATGTCTGGCTATTTTTTGGAGATGAGGTCTTGCTTTTGCTCAGGCTAGTCTTGAACTCCCGAGCTCGAACATCCACCCACCTTGGCCTCCCAAAATGCTGGGATTACAGCTGTGAGTTATTGTTCCAGGCCCACTGCATAACTTTTAACATTCAATACAATCCTCTAGTTCTAATACCAGGGTTGTCCATCAATAATTTAGGTTAAAAAATAATAATAATACTCAGATGTAACTGAGTCAGGCTTTGTAGTTGAAGGCAGAGTACATCTCCTTCTATGAATAAATGTCCAACTGTTGTAATGAGATCAGAAAAGCCAACAAGATCCACAGAAGCTGGAGATGAAAGAAAGCAGTTTGTGGAAACTTCCAGCTGAACAGTATATACCAGGGGTGCCAAAAAATTTACACATTTAAGACATCTTATTGGAACTAAAATCAATCATTGCCAAAATGTATATGAACTGCAGATAAAAATGGTTGTGTGCAGCATGTCTAGGTACACTTGGCCGGGAATGGTACCTTCGATTCAACTTCAAAAAGTAATATATAGATAAAATGTCTTAAAATGTATTTACATTTTTTTGGTACCCTCTGTATTACCCTCAGATAAGCATCACTATCACTACTGACAAATGCGGAAAGAACAGACAAAGTTTCACCTCTACATTTTTGTATAATCAATCCTATTTTCATGAAGATATACAATGATCTGCATCAGCAGCAATTAGATGTTCCCCGCCCTAGGAATCATCAAGTAAAACCCTGATATGATATAGTGTGCCCAGGCAAAAGATTTCCCTACTGAGAAAGAAGACACTGCATCAAGTCTTGTTTTTCAAATGGTGGTCTGTATAGTTATACCAGTTCCGGGAGTCTATCTCAAGAAAATAATCAGGAATGCAGAAAAAGTTTCATGCACAAATACACCCATCATATTTATTTATAATAACAACAATCAGAATAAGCTAAATGCTCAATACTAGAAAAATGGTTTGAGTAAATTCTGCTATATTATTTAACTAATGTTTCTGAAGACTTTATAAGAAGAAAAAATAGTCTTAGCGTTGAATGAATAACGCAGGATAGACAGTTCTCTGTCTGATGTAATGTTAACTGTGTGTTAACACACACACACACACACACACACACACACACACACACAGAAGTAAAAACCAACCAGAAGGAAAAACAACAAAATGTCACCAACTGGGGGATGTCTTAGAGTATGAGATTTTGAACGGCTTTCCCCACTTTTCTACTTTTCTTTGTGTTATCAATTTAATGGAACAAAATCACAAACTTTATATCATAAATATAAAAGGAGGTGGAGGAAAAGAATAACTCTACCTTCACCCTGGTTTCTGAGGAGATTAGGGAAAGCTAGGAACACGCGAGGGATGGTTGAAATTAGGCACCAGGTTGTGAACACAGAAGGCAGAAAACCAGCAGTGTGAGAAAAACCAGCAAAGTAAGAATGAACCTAAATGGCCGGGTGCAGTGGCTTATGCCTTTAAATCCTAGCACTCTAGGAGGCCAAGGCAGGAGGATTGCTTGAGCTCCTCAAGCAAGTCTGAGTAAGAACAAGTTCCTCACGTCTGAGCAAGAGCAAGACCCCATCTCTACTAAAAACAGAAAAACTAGCCTGGCATGATAGCAGGTGCCTGCAGTTCTCACTGCTTGGGAGGCTGAGGCAGGAGGATCACTTGAGCCCAAGAGTTGAGGTCGCAGTGAGCTATGATGACCGCACTGCATGGTAGACAGAGAAAGACTTTGTCTGAAGAGAAGGGAAGGGAAATGGGCCAAAATGAACATGTTAAGGATGAAAGGGTAGACACGTTGAGGACCTGCCTTCAGATACTATTTTGAATTTTTTTTTTTTTTTTTTTTTAGACAGAGTCTCAAGCTGTCACCCTGGTTAGAGTACAGTGGTATCACAGCTCACAGCAATCTCCAACTCGTGGGCTTAAGAGATTCTCTTGCCTCAGCCTCCCAAGTAGCTGGGACTTCAGCCGCCCGCCACAACACCCGGCTATTTATTTTTTGGTGCAGCTGTCATTGTTGCTTAGCAGACCCGGGTGGGGTTCGAACCCGCCACCCCACATGTATGGGGCCGTGCCCTTGCTGGCTGAGCTACCAGCGCCGCCCTATTTTTAAATGTTAACCAATGTGATTTTCTCATGTTTCTTTTCACCCAGTCCCAGTCATTTCTTCCGTTGTCAGAAAGAAAAGAAAGTCTTGGCGACGCCTTTGGCTCAAAGGAGTGGGGCACTGGCCCCATATGCCGGAGGTGGTGGGTTCAAACCCAGCCCTGGCCAAAAACTGCAAAAAAGAAGAAGAAGAAGAAGAAAAAGAAGAAGAGGAAGAGGAAGAGGAAGGTCTTTTTTTCCCCCTGAGGAGGAGAATTTGGGCGTCAAGTGAGGGAGAGGCTAATCTCCCAAGATTAGAAAGCAGTGCCCAGCCTGGGATGAGGGGAGGTGTGGAGAGGGAGGTGAGGGTCCCCCAGCCTGGCTCCTCTCCTGACTGGGTGGGAATAGGAGGAGAAAGGCCTCAAACCCGCGAAGGCTGAAGGGCAAAGCCGCACGCTGGCACGGCAGGGCTGACGACCTGGCCTGAGAGCAACAGCCCAAGGAGCCTGCTGGGGGCTCCACCGGGAAGTGGTGCAGGAGAGAAGCCGAGTCCCGCCTGCGAGGGGGACCTGCAGCCGTTCGCAGCTACCCAGCCGCCCTGCAGCACGAGAGCCGGCCTGAGAGCTGGCTGAGTGGCGGGGCCTTAGCAGTCTCAGAGTTGGGACACTGCAGTAGCACAAAGAGCAGCCAGCTCGGACGGAGCCCCACGATGAGAACGAAAAGATCCCAGCAGGGATCTCTGCGGCCCGGGAACCGGGATCAGGCAGAATGCTCACCATCTCCGCAGCTGCGTGCACAAGCCACCAGGAAACCAATGTAAGGACCAGGACCAGGACCAGGGGAAGAGGAGAGGAGCGGCTGAACTGACTCAAGTTCAGCTTCCAATACCCAGAGGAACAGGAACACGAATAGCGAATTGGCTATTTCATGGATTCCGAGATGCCACAGACTATAAAATGTGGCAGTAGCATATGTAACACGAAGAAAGAAGGATGCCTCCGCTTAATCTGTGAAACAATGCTTCCTCATCACTTAGAATTTTTATTTTATACTTGGTGAAAAATCTCTTTAAGACTTGTTGTGTCACAGAAGTCTCGCCTGAGTTATATTAAAATGAAAAAAAAGCAAGACTTGTTGGAGCATAAAGTATAAGAGTATATCATTCCTTGCATATATAAGGAAAACAAATAGATTAAGAAATTCCTGCAAACATCTTCTCATTCTAACGCTTCTGCATCGATGTTTGTATTTTTCACTCCACTATCATCCTCTGTGTTGGTGATGAAACATTTCTTACTAGTATACTTACTGTTGGCTCCAGGTTTTCTTCCAAGACGTTACTGCCCATTCTGAAAGGTTGAACGTGGATGCAGTTTTGCTTGGCATGTACTAACAGGCAATGCCTTGTTATGTAACTCAGCAACAAAATGTATCATGGTTTCATATACTTGTGGTACCCTACCTCCCTCACCCTGTAGGACATTGTCACTTTGAAGTGATTCCTCTAAAAATTGTTTTTCTTAGCTAATATCATATCTGTTCACTGCAACTTTTCATTTCATTGCTGAAACTCCGAATCATCTTTCTGAAAACATTTCAAACAGCAACTAAACTCTCTCCAGGTAATATCAACAATGTATATAATTCAACTAGAGATTAGACAATGTATAAATACCGATGGCCCAGTTCCCACATGCACAGGCAATGCAAAAATGTCAGCAATATCACTGACCAAAAGCAATTCTAAAATGTCAGCAATTATTACATTCTGATTTCAGAGATGTTACCATACAAAAATGTATGTATTAGAATTAATAGCCCAAGCACAATGACTTATATCTGTAATCCCAGCATTTTGGGAGGCTGAGACAGGAGGATCACTTGAAGCCAGGAATTTGAGGCTACAGAGGAAGAACCTGTCCTCTAAAATGAAAAAAAAAAAAAAAAAGAATTAATTAAATATATGGCGATTTGAATTTTAAAAAATTAAAGTACATTTCCCCTGAACTTGTAGAACAGAGTTAGGCCCATTACACAAGTGTAAGGCCCTCTCCAGACAGCAGTGAGACCTGATGACTTGCAGGCTAAAGACATCCAACTAAGAGTTTCATTTTTTTTTACTAGTATCCCCACTATTGGCTCCACAGTGGTCAACCACAGGGTAAGGTCCAGAGTCCTAGTCTAATGTGGTCCCAATACCTGGTGGGAATTTAATTAAGCAGGACCATCACCCGTGAGTTGGTAACATAAAGAGGAAGGTTTTACAGCTTCACCAGGTGTCACAGCATCCACTTCTCTGTCCCTTCAAAGACTTTGTCACCTTGGCCCCTAACCAGGTAGTGAGTCTTCCTGATGAAGAGCAGATTACAATCTTTTCTTTATGGTGTGGCTGTAGCACAGTATTAAAAAAAAAAAAAAAGTGGGAATAAGCTAGCCTTGGAGTCAACTGACACGGGTTTGAATCCCAGATCTGTACTTATTTATGGTATGACAGGTCACTTACCCTCTGTATGGCAGAGACTAGCTAGATACTGACCCACATCATTTTCTCTTCTCCTAGGTATACAAGGAAACAATATTTCCCAGACCCTTTGCATTTATATGGGCCCTGTAACTGATTTCTAGCCCGTGGGATTTGAACAGAAGGGCTATACCATGGCTAGGCCTGGGCCCTGAACCCTGTGTGTGGTCCACATTCTCTGTCCCTTCTCTTATTTGTTGCGACCAAATTCAGAGGATCTAAGGGAGGATTCTGAGACCTAAAGTATGATTACACACGTATATGGAAGAAGCCTGAATGAATCCCTGAATAACTATGGGGAGTAGACACCACTGACCACTAACTTTCATGCACCAAGCAAAACATTAGGCTGGGAGCACAGTTGTTCCCCCACTCCATTCAGTAATACATTCTGTAGGCCTCGGCTTCTTCGTCTATGGCAAAGATAAAATTAATCGCTCACCGGAGTTGGCACAATGCCTGCCACACAATAAGTACTAAGTGACTATGCTATTATTTTGGTTGAAATTGTCATTGTTATTACTGAGGCAAAAACTCAGATACAGATTTCAAACTAGCAGGCAGCTTTTTGTAGCGTATATTAGAGGGAAGTCAAAGTTCTATAAATACCAACTGATACAGATTGTATGTAAAGTGAAATTTGAGCAATCACATTTTCAGACACTGAGAATCATGTACAAATAGTAAGTCATAAAGACTCTGAAACAAGGAAGTCCTGAGCGGAGAAGGTTAAGGACCCACGTCAGACTCAGAAGGAGGTCAGCAGATGCAGGCAGAAGAGGAGTCTGGATGGAGCCAGAACAGAAACTGTCCCCTGAGCCATACAGTAGAAGGTTTCTCAGCAGTTCCTCAGGGAAGAGGAAGTGGTTGCCATCCTCAAAATTCTACGCTCTGAATATAGTATAATGGTTGAGTTATTGCAGAATTATATATATGTCGTTCTTTATTAATAGCATGGATAAGTCATCATTTGATTCTCGTATTGTTTCCAGAAAGTTCTCGGCTATTAGGCCCGTGTGGGGATTGCTGCAGAGCTTCCTCCCCCCTGCCATTGGGACTTGATTCTGGTAAGTAAAACAGCCCTGCTTGCCAGACTTTAACAAGCGTCACTCCTAGCTGCCCGTACGCCACATTCTACTGGCATTTGAGACGTTCCCAAGTCAATCTGGTTATTTGGTTATTCATTCACTCAGTCGTTCAAAAAAGCATTTATTAAGCACATACTTTGTGCCAAGGTCTGTGTTAATTACTTGATACTCAGCAATAGCAAAATAAATACAACTCCTGGCCTTATTTTGTTTTTTAAGACAGTGTCTCACTCTGTCACCTTGAGTAGAGTGCCATGGTGTCATAGCCCACAGCAATCTCAAACTCTTGGAGTCAAGCAATCCTCTTGTCTCAACCTCCAGGTACCTGGAACTACAGGCATACACCTAAATGCCCAGCTATTTTTTTAGAGATGGGGTCTCACTCTTGCTCAGGCTGGTCTCCAACTCCTGAGCTCAGGTGATCCACCTGCCTCAGCCTCCCAGAGTGCTAGGATTACAAGTGTGAACCACCACACCCACCCTGCCCTCATTGTTCTTAAAAGGGATGGAGGGAACAACAGAAACAGGTAAACAAATAAATGTACAATTATATATGTAGAAAAATGCTCTAAATATGAAAGAAAAAAAAAGAAAATCAGACTGTTCTAATGGAGAAGAATAAGAGGGACACTGGATAAAGAGAGAGCACGTGGCGAGGAGAGGATGTTTATGCACAAATATTAAGAAACAGGAGTCAACCACAGGCAAAGTGCTTGGAAGCATAAAGAAAGACCTTCGGCAGGAAAGTGAACATTTCAAAAACTGCAAAGAGGGGACTGTAATTTGAGTAAAAGGAAATGTGGCACAGGTGAGATTGGACAGGGGGTTAGGAAATGCTTGACTCTGCAGGGTCTCACACATACTTGGGGTCAAAGACATAAGTGGGGTCTTTTCCAAGTGACATGGAAACCACTGGAGGGATTTGAGTGGGTGCTGTGACGTGATCTGGCTGTTAATGTTTAAGGTTCAGCCAAGATTCTCAGGCAGAAGGGAATACTTCTATACTGCTGGTGAGATTGCAAACAGCCTTTCTGGAGAGAAGTATGGAGAATCCCCAAAGATCTAAAAGTAGACCTTCCATTTGACCCTGAAATCCCACTACTAGGTATCTACCCAGAACAAAAGTCATTTTACGACAAAGACATCTGCACCAGAATGTTGACTGTGGCTCTATTCATAATTGCCAAGTTGTGGAAGCGACCTAAGTGCCCATCAACCCATGAATGGATCAACCAACTGTGTTATATGTATACCATGGAATACTATTCAGCCATTAAAAAGATGGAGACTTTACATCTTTTACATTTACCTGAACGGATTTGAAATACATTCTTCTTAGGAAAGTATCACAAGAATGGAAAAATAAATATCCAATGTACTCCATACTAATATGAAACCAATATATAAACAATTTCATGCTTATATGAACAATAAGACACAAATATAGTCTACTATGGGAGTAGAGGGAGGCAGGAGGGGAGAGGGGAAGAGGGGAGGGGAAAAGACTACAGGCAGAAGGAGGGAGGGCAGGAGGTGGACTCTCACCTACTGTGCACCTTGTGAGGGTGTATAACACGCCCCCTGGGGAAGGAGGGAGGGCAGGAGGTGGACTCTCACCTACTGTGCACCTTGTGAGGGTGTATAACACGCCCCCTGGGTGAGGGGCTCTTTTACAAATGGAACTATACCCTGGAAGTGAGAACAACGTAACCAAAATTTGTACCCTCATATTAATTTGAAATTAAAAAATGATTGTCAAGCAGAGAACTGGCTAAAGGAGACAAGAAAAGAAGAAAGAAAACATTCAGAAAGCTTTTTCAATTCCTAAGTATGAGGTTGTGGCAAGCTGGATAAGCAAGAGGCAGGGGCAGTGAGAGAAGGGGCGGATGTGAGAGATGCTTTGGAGGCAAATACTTCAGGACTTAGTGATGGGGAGCAAGGCCAAGGGAGAGACACAGGTTAACCCTCAGATTTCCTGCTTAACCACCTGGGCAGACAAATGTGCATTTACTGAGATGGGAAAAGGTGGGGTGGGAACAGGTTAGGGAACAGAAAAATCAGAAATTCCATTTGGATTTGCTAGCTTGGGACTATCACATAATCATGGAGTCCCAGCCTTTCTTTTTGAGCCTCCCTCTCATGCTCTCCTAACTATAACTCTTTGGTAATCAACTGGGACATTTTCCTGTCCTTCCAATGCACCCCAAAAGTAGGAAAAGTCTTTCTTTCTAAAAGATCCTGCTCCCTATTGTTGACCTATCAAAATCGTATTGATCTGTTCCCACCCTGAATTTACTACCAAGTCATCTGTGTCATTCATTTGAACTGTCACATGACAGTACTGAATGGGAATTAAGAGCAAAAACTTTGGACTCAGCCACATCTGGATTTTAACCCTAGCTCTGCCATTTACTGGCTGAGTAAAACACTTCCACCTCTTTGAGCCTCCAATTCTTATCTGTAAAATGGCATACTCAATCCACCATAGCATCTTCTCTTATTTTCCTCTCTTACAGAACCCCAGTTTTATTCAGGGTGACAATGTACTCAGCTAAAATGCTCAATCTCCTGGCTTCCCTGAAGCCGGAGGTGGCCTACTGGCACGTCGAGATTTCCAGGATAGCATCACCTTTCTTCTGTGAGTGCCCCACTCTCTCCTCTATTCTTCCTTATCCTGCCCTGCACACAGATGTGGCCCTTGGAAAGGCAGCAACGGGGGCTCTAGGGATAAGGACTATGGAGAAGAAATATAGAGCAGCCCATGACCCTGCCAGCCATGATTGAGGCAACAAGCTTCAGGCTTTTGGTGTCATGATATAAATAAGCCCCTTTTTTGTTTAAGCCAGTATTTTTATTTATTTATTTTTTTTAGAGACAGAGTCTCACTTTGTCACCCTTGATAGAGTGCCATGGGGTCACAGCTCACAGCAACCTCCAGCTCTTAGGCTTCGGTGATTCTCTTGCCTCAGTCTCCCGAGTAGCTGGAACTATAGGCATCTGCCACAATGCCTGGCTATTTTTTTGTTGCAGTTTGGCCAGGCCTGGGTTTGAACCCACCACCCTCGGTATATGGGGCTGGCACCCTACTCACTGAGCCACAAGCGCTGCCCCCATATAAGCCAGTATTTTCTGGCTATTCTGTTGCTAGCCAACAAATACATTCCAACTAACACATTTACTTCATCATCTGATTTGGTGAATATTAAGTAAGCAAGGTATGTATAGTGCTCAGTAGCTACTGGTAATCTTTCCATTTCTGTTATCTTGCCATTTAAATTATTTAGCACTTTGGGGATGCCAAGGCAAGAGAATCACTTGAGGCCAGGGGTCGGAGATGAGCTTGGACAACATAGTCTCTACAAAAAATTTAAAAATTAATCAGACATGGTAACACATACCTGTTGGCTCAGCTACTCAGAGGCTAAGGCAGGAGGATCACTGGAGCCCAGGAGTCTGAGGAGGCACCGAGCTCTGATGGCACTATTGTCCAGGCAATAGAGCTAGACCCTGTGTCAAAAAAAAAAAAAAAATTGTTTTGCTAAAATAAATCATTTTGGTATATATGTGCCTTGTTCCCTGAACAGACATTATAATTATATACCCTCAAGACAGGGATTCCCTTAGCCTTTGACAATCTGTCCTACATCATAATAGGTGCTCAGCAAATTTGTATGAGGTAGCCACCTTCCTTTTGGAAACTATCAGTCCAAATATGAGATGTGACCTTGTCTTTATTCCTCCACCTATTGCTTTAGCTTTCATCACCAGTTCCAGCTTCAGGAAATATCTTCCTAAGTGTATATTTAAGGTACATGTTTGTATGGGATTCATTTAGAAAGTAAATGTAATTACAGTGAAGCATCTTAACATATCCATCCTTTCACACAGTTATTCATAATTTTTTTGGTTCTTGTGGTAAGAGTAGCTAAAATCTGCTCATTTCACATGAATCCCGTACACAATTTCACTACCTGAAGTCCTCGCGTTGTATATGAGATCTCTACACTTGTTTCTCCCGCACATCTGCTACTTTGCATCTTCTGATCTGTATCTTCCCATTTCCTCCCTGTCTTAGTAACCACTGTTTCCTTCTTTATCTCTGTATATTTGAATATTTTTTTGTTCCACATATGAAATGATGCATCATTTGTCTTTTTATGTCTAGCTTACTTCACTTAGCATAATGTCCCAGGCTCATCCAGGCCGTGGGAAGTAGTAAGAACTCGTTCCTTTTTAGGGCTGACTAATCTCCATTGTATAGACTAGACAAGTACTACAGTTTCTTTATACATTCACGCATTAACAGACAGACAGGTTGTTTCCATATCTTGCCTATTGTGAATAATGCCGCAGTGAACATGAGAGTGAGGATGCCTTGATGAGAGGGCGATTTCATTTCCTTTGGGTATAAGCCCAAAAGAGGGATTGCTGGGTCATATGGTTATCTATCCCCCCACCCCATAGCCTTATTCTTTTGTAAGATTTACTGCAGTGACCTCTCAAACAAACCTGATCTTTGTAGTTTCCAAAAAACTAGACAATGTTTGGGAACAATCTCAATAACTATAATATCATTTCGCACACAGCAGTTCAGACATTGTGGGATGGTTTTGGGGACTTTCCACCTTGTTGGGAGAGCTGGGTGGAGCTTATTTCTTTATCCACTCTCTCAAAGGAAAGAAACATGAGTCAGAGTGTCATTGCTATTGGGAAAAGTCAAACAGTAATAATACTCCAGAGGCATCAAAAGCATTATGAAAAGAGAGCATTCAAGCGAAAAACACCCACCGACAGAAATAAAACTGCCACCATCTGAATGTAAGAAATCCAGTTAATGGATGTGAGAAATGGTGAGACACTCTTTTGCCATTGAGTCAAGTCTCTAGCAAATGATCCTTGATGAATCCAAATTTGCACTGGGATTTGAAACTTTCCATGCTCTTGTATTTCATCAGCTGCTTTAAGTTACTTCTGAAGAAACACATTTTTAATGAGAAATTTTTGACAGAGACTACAGTGCAGATGTAATTCTTTGAAACAATTATTTCCTTTGTTGATGGCTTTTTCCCCCCACAGAACCCACTTGCAATTCAATAAAACAGTAATTAAAACTCTAAATCCACTCAAAATTACTGTCTCATCAGTGTTACCTTTCAAATGTCTTTGTGGAAAGATGTCTTATCAGAGATGCAATATAAGACAGAAAGCCTTGGAGTTTTCTAATTTGAAGTCATAAAAGGAAACTTGTAAGTGATCAGAAAATTATCAACAATGAAATAAAAATCCAAGGCTATAGGACATAGGATAGCTTAATCTCCTGGAAGATAGGTGGGAGACAGGGTTGTTTGTTTGTTTGTTTGGGGGAGATGAGATTTTTATACAAATGGCAAACACATTGGAGAATTTAATGACATACATGTTACAGACATAGACCAACACACTTCCCCCAGTGCAGACATGAAATGGTCAGCCTAATTTAGCCATGACATAGCATGGCATTCTAGGTCTGTCCCTAACAGACACAGAGTGTGTTTAAATCTGATGTTCACACATCAGTTGAGTCTTGGAAGATTCTTAAATTGATTCAGAAATGGCCTCCCTTCCCCCATTTCTTCCTCCTCTTCTTTCCTTTCCCCTCCTCCTCCTCTGGTGTCCCCAACTCTCCTAAAAGGCCCCTCATCATCCTTCCCACAATGTAAGCAGGCAACTTCCAAAGATAACACAGACTCTCTCTCCTTGTTCTCCTTTTGTTAAAAAACTATACTATTTTCTTATCTCCCACCAGGTCTCCTGACTTCCACACCCTTCCTCCTCTGACCCTCACAACATGGTGCTTCCTCATTAATATTGTTTTGTTTTTTGTTTTTGTTTTTTTGAGACCAAGTCTCATTTTGTCACCCTAGATAGAGTGCCTTGTTGACATAGCTCACAACAACCTCAAACTCTTGGACTCAAAGTGATCCTCTTGCCTCAGGCTCCCAGTAGCTGGAACTACAGGTGCCCGCCACAACACCTGGCTATTTTTAGAGACAAGGTCTTGCTCTTGCTCAGGCTGGTCTCCAACTGCCAAGCCCAAGCAATCCACCCATCTCAGCCTCCCAGAGTGCTACTATTACAGGCGTGAGCCACCATGCTGGTCCCTACTTATTCTGAAGGGCAGCAGATGAATCACTCCCCTGCTCACGAATCTCTGATGTTCACTTTGCCTGCCCAGGGCCCATTGCAGGGTTTGGTCTCAATTTACCTTTTTGGTTCAATGACCATCATCCCCCATTTATGTGTACCTGGCACCCCAGCCAAATTGAATTGTCCTTAGTTTTCCATGTGTATAGTGCACATATCTCTCTGGTGATGCTGTTATTTTCAATAACAACAGAATGCCATTCTTCTCAAGGCTGCGTGTCCTAACCCCATCCACCCTTCACTCTGCTGAGGGGGACAAAGTAAGACTCTGTCTCAAGGAAAAAAAAAAAAGAATCCTAGGGTTCAGAAAATTCCTAGAGCTGACTTCTATCCCATTCTGGCTTTCTCTATCTCCACTCAGCTGATTCCAGAAATATTTTCCTAATATGCTCACTCCCTATAATTAATGTAACCTTTTGTTTCTTTGATCTTTTGTTGACCAAATAACTGAAAGGAGAAATGAGTGACATTATCCCCATAAACAGTTCTGGAGGTGTAAGTTGACATGTCAGAGACTGTCTATCCAGCTTCGTTGGTAAGGAATTGCTCACGATTTGAAAGCATTAGATGAAACCTTCTTGAGGTGGTGGAAGATGACCATGCCTCTAGAATACAAGTGTGAAGACCTCTCAGCCCTACCAGTAAACTTTCAGGCCTTAATCTCTGGGCACTCCCATCCTGCCCCAAGAAATTTATATTCTAATTCCATGAGGTTTCCTATAAGGAGAAAGACAAATTAAGAATAACTGGTTGGCAATAGAGTTTTAAAGGTTCCACTGCCTGCCTAAATGTGGATTTTTCACACTGCCAGTATTTCAGGCCAGGTCTTTTTTGATTTCAAGAACACTCAAGTTGACACATAGAATGGATGGGTATTATGAGACTACATGGGGATCTCACAGAAGCCCAAAGACAGGAAACTATTATACAACACATCCCGGTGCCTTATGTGCTGGGGGACCATCAGGATCCACCATCACTTTATTTCTTAGGACTTATCTGCTTTTCTCAGCACATCTGTTCTTTCCTGCTCTTTCTTACCATCCATTCACCTCTGTTTTTTCAGTCTTTCTTCCTTCGTAACTTTAACTTGTGTTTGGCCTCCTAAGACTTCTCTTACCCCAACTTTACTTACAATCTCTCACTGGTTTGGTCTCACAGTGCCCCGATTCTTCCTTGCTGGGAAAGCAATATCATTTATCCAAAACATTTTGAGCAAGGTCACTAACTTGCCCATCACTGGGTTATCTTCAAGTTAGTCTATTACATATACATGTGATGGAGCAGTAGAAATGGGGACAAATACATGTAACATAACTGTAACCACTCGCTGCACTCAGCATTGCCTTTTAGAAGAGAGCTATGGGGTGGACTATGAGACTCTTCATTGGTCCAAAGGGCAAAAGCGCTAGATGTCTTGAGTGTGGCAACCTTGAGGTCGTATTAGAGTTTCCTAGATCTCCCCTGATTGAGAATATTTTTCGGTAGCAAGAACACTTCAAATACTCTTTCAAAATCTGAGCACCTAGTCTACTAAACTCATCACTAGGACACAGCCTGTAGGCTATTGTTTTATCCTGTAAGAAAGGCCTTGACAATCACACTTTCATGGAAAGATGGCTCACCTACTGTGACTCTGCTAAATACTTGAAAGAGAAAGAGAGAGCAAGATCCCACATACATAATTTATTATCCTTGTATTCCATTAGAAAGGTTCAGGATGTTCCTTGTGGAAATAATTGTGAGACTACGAGTTAATTGGGCACCGTCAACAAACAGTATCCACAAGAAAAGCATGTAGATCTGAAATCCTGAGACTTAATTCTAAGAGTTTAAGCATTGAGAAAAATTGCGAAATATGGAGTATTTCAGAATAAATCCCCTGTTCAAAGAGCAAACAATATGGGAGGGAGCATGGAAGCTACACGGGAGAGAACCTTAGTTCACTTTGCCCCCACATCCCCTTTTGGCATGTCACTGTCTGTGATGTCTGTGCCTGGTTATTAAGTTGATGAAGAGCCAGGGCTGTGGTCTCTATCCTGTTCCCCAGTTGGCTTCATTTTGTGCAATGGCTACACGGTGTACCTAGCACCCTGGCCAGGAACCTAACTCGCAACAGACCTTTGTTCTCTTTGGGATGGGTTAAGTTTTGGAGAGTGATGAAAATGCCTTACCATTACTGAAAAAAGAAAAAATAATAACCTAGAAAAACATACTTCAGTCTATTCACCTCGACATCTTCACTGGTCAGGGATTGCTGTTCATCTTGCTATGCAGTGGCAATAGGACAACTGAAGAAAAACTAGGAGAAAAGGGTGGACAGTGACCTCCCTCACTTAGGGTATGTGTTTATTTCAATAAGTAAAAGGGAGAGAAAATGACCTCCCGAATAAAGGTCAAAAATGAATTTGTTGGCTGGGCGCCATAGTTCATGTCTGTAATCCTAGCATTCCGGGAGGCTGAGGCAGGTGGATCACTTGAGCTCAGGAGTTCAAGACCAGCCTGAGAAAGTGCCACACCCCCCACCATCCCCATCACTAAAAATAGAAAAACTACCTGGTCATCATGGCAGCACCTGTAAGTCCAGCTACTGGGGAGGCTGAGGCAAGAGGATGGCTTGAGCCCAAGAGTTTGAGGTTGCTGTGAGCTACAATAACACAAGGGTACTCTACCCAGGGTGACACAGTGAGACTCTGTCTCCAACAAAAAACTAAAACAAAACAGGATTTGTTCCTTGTTTTTATCAATGTTCATAAAAACTTAATACTGATACCTAATTTTTAAAAATTGCTTAATAATTTAGAAATAAAGGGAACAAAAATATATCCCAAATAAGATAAAGAATGTCTATATAAAATCAATAGTGAAGCTTATATACATGGTAAAAAATTGAGTCCTATTAACATTAGCAATAAGGTTAGGATGCCCTCTCTCCCCATGAGCATTTAAAAGGGTCTGAAATATCTAGCCAATGAAATATAACAAGAAAAGGAAAATAAATATGTAGCTTTTGAAAAGGAGATAAAATTGTTTGTATATAATATCATTGACTAAAAAACTCAAAGCAATCAATTTAAAAAGCCTACTAGTTCAAAAAGATAATTTAATAGGGCAGAAAGTTATAACACAGGCATACCATTTTTTCTAAATACAACCCCAACTATATTGGAATGGGATCAAGACAATACCCACCAAAATTTTTTTAATATTACAGCAATGAGCCCAAGAAGCACAGGAAAATAGGAGAAAGTCTCCTCAGTGACTAGAAATCATGAGTAATTGTTTGAGAATCAAAACACACACAAGATAAAAAGTCCATAAAGAGTAGGAAAGCCCACAGAACCTCACCTGGGATTGAACAAACACAGAGGACAGGAGGGGGCTCGGTCAATTGTATGTGATTAATGCTTCCTAAGCAAATTTCCCTTATGAACTAATACAAACAGAGCATTGGAAAATTGAATCCAGCAGAATAATAAGAGAATAAAATGTTATGATGAAGTAGAATTTATTCTATGTATACTGAAATAATAAAAGATCAAAGTAAAAGATACACAAATTTTAATAGCGCTTGAAAAGCATTTGGTAAATTTCAATACACATTCCAATCTGAAAATTTTAAAAACCTTCAAAAAAGGAATAAAAGGAAATTTCTTTAACTTAACAAATGCTATAAAAGGGAGATAGCAGAAACCCATAGAAAGGACCATATTAATGGTAAAACATTAAAAGCCTTCTCTTTAAAATAAAAAATACCAGAAAACCTACCATCCCTGCAATCATGAAATATTTTATTAGCTGTACTAACAAATTAAACAAGAGAGGAAAATATTTTTAATGAAATATACATATACATTTGAGAAGGGAAAAGACATGATCATTATTTGTGAATAATATGATTGTCTACATCAGGGGTCCTCAAACTTTTTAAACAAGGGGCCAGTTCACTGTCCTTCAGACCATTGGAGGGCCGGACTATAGTTTAAAAAAAAAACTATGAACAAATTCCTATGCACACTGCACATATCTTAATTTGAAGTAAAAAAACAACTGGAACACTGGATCACTTGAGCTCAGGAGTTCAAGACCAGCCTGCGACACCCCCATTATCCCCATCACTAAAAATAGAAAAACTACCTGGGCATCATGGCAGCACCTGTAGTCCCAGCTACTGGGGAGGCTGAGGCAAGAGGATGCACTGCCTCATGTGGCCCGTGGGGCCACAGTTTGAGGACCCCTTGTCTACATAAACTAAGAAATTTCTGAAAATCCTATAAGAGTAAATATGGCTAGTACTCAAATAGGGACTGAAAAATGTCCATTAGGTTTGGCAGTTAAGAAGGTAAGCCATGGCTCAGTGTCTGTAGCTCAAGCGGCTAAGGAACCAGCTACATACATCTGAGCTGGCGAGTTTGAATCTAGCCCAGGCCTGCCAAACAGCAATGACAACTACAACCAAAAAACAGCTAGGCATTGTGGCAGACACCGGTAGTCCCAGCTACTTGGGAGGCTGAGGCAAGAGAATCGCTTGAGCCCCTGAGTTGGAGGTTGCTGTGAGCTATGATGTCATAGCAGTCTACCCAGGACGACAGCTTGAGGCTCTGTCTCAAAAAAAAAAAAAAAAAGAAGTTAAGCCGGTAGGCGTGGTAAGAACAGTTCTAGAAGAATTGTGCTGGAGGCCAGATTACCAAGGGCTGAGTAGTGAATGGGATGAACAGAAGTGGAGTGTCTTGGTTTGTTCCTGCTGCTATAACAAAATACTTTAGAATGAGTAATTCATAAACAACAAAACCTTCTTTCTCATCATTCTGGAGGCTGAGACATAAGATCAAGGTACCACCAGATTCAGTGTCTGACAAGGGCCCCTTCCTTATAGATGGCTCCTTCTACATATCCTTGCCTGACATAAAAGGGTGAGGCAATGCCGCTCAACCTCTTTGATACAGGCACTCAGCCTTCATGATTTAATCACCTTCCAAAAGGCCTCACCTCTTAATACTATCACCTCACATGTTTGTATTCCAACATGAATTTGGGATGGAGGACACAAACTTTCAGACCATAAGCATAGAAACTATTATATAGGATCATTTAGAAGTTGAGCTGTAAGGAGGAAAAAGAGCATAGCTAGAAGGAGGGCTGAAAGGATATTTGTTTTGACCTAGAAAAGGCGTGAGCATATTATGCTGATGGTACAAAGGAGCATCAATATCTAGAAGAATAGAAAGAAATTAGGAAGAGGTCAGTGATCAGGGGTGAGGTTAGCTGGAAAGTTCTTTGAAGGTGCCAGTGATGCAGGGCATTTCCTTGACTGTACTGACATGACCTGATCAATAAACTCCATTTCACTACCAGGAAACAGCGACATCCACCCATTGCATTTATTTTCAAGAGCCATGGCAGGAGATGACCTCCAACTGCTGGGTCTTTGTTAGGAGCCAAACTGCCTGAGCACAGAGCTTCCCTCCAAACTGCGGAAAGAACATTCAGACATGGTAAGAGTCCCTCAAACCTGAAGCCACCAGCAGGAAGCTCAGGCCGTAGAAATGAGGAAATGGCAGTGGGCCTGCTGCTCTGTTTGATTTCCAGAAAATCAGAAGTTCTGCATAGGAATTTGGAGTCACAGCCTCTGAGTGGTAGGATAAGGTCAAGCAGATTGTTCACTGTTCAAGGGCATCTGGGCTAGGGTACAAACAGGGACCAAAAACCCTCTGTTCACCAAGCCTCCCACGTGGAGCATGGGCATGGGACTGCAGCCCCAGGAAAACACTTCTAAATTCATACAGGAGCTAGCAGCAGCCTGGGTAAACTCAAACAGCTCCTGCTACAGAAGCTCTGCCCACTGACTCAGACAAGGGAATGATTCCTTATCTTTTGGAAGCTTAATTCCACACTCTCCTACACCCAGAACACAATTCTGTTCCCAGAGTCTAGTAGGGACTTCTTGAGTGGGTGTATTTTCAAGTGATATCTCTGATAGCCAAGGAGTCATCCACAGATGAGTCACACAGTGGCAATGAGAATGTTAAAGAAACACATGGGAAAAATCTGCAACCTCATTAGAAAACAAAGAAAGTAGAATAGGGCAGCCTGGAGGCAACATTTTATACACATCAAAATTGAAGGATTATGCCAGTGTGGGGAAGTGGGTGATGAAACTGTTACACTCACAGGACAGCTGGCATCATTTGAGGACAAACTCATTTGGAAACCAGTATGGCTACACACACCAAGAGCTAGAAAGATGTTCCTGTTCTTTTTTTCCCACACAGTTATCCCATGTCTGGAAATTTTTCCTATGGAATTAATTCTGGACAAAAAAAAAAGCTACCTATTAATATAAATTGTTCATTACAACGTTATCTAGAGTGTCCGATAAATAACAGGAGCTCAAGAAGTAATTATGTATTGATCTAGCGGTAAATGTAAGTTTCTGCTATGGGAACATTTCACACAGAGGGTAGCTCTATGATAATGGGGTGGTCTCAGAAGTCATATGCACAAAATGGGTACCTCTGTTTTGTAATCAAAGAGCATATGCAAATTATACAGTGGTTTCTTTTGTTTTACAAGTGATCTTAAGCAAAACTTTTACAAGGAAAACAATGTAGACATTGCTTAAATGCTTAAAATGTAGTAATAGTGAGTAGTGGTGCTTCTCAAATTTAATGGTACATCAGAGTCACTTGGAGGACTCCCCTTACCCCAGATCCAGTAGATTTGGAGCTGGGTCTGAGAACCAGTGCATCTAACATATTTCCAGGAGATGCTGATTCTGCTGATGCTGTGGCCTTACTTTGAGATCCAGGGAGCCACAATTATCACTACATGTCTGCAGTAGAAAGCAAAAACAAAGACATAAATTCTAGAGGTCATAAATCGTGTCTCGCTCATCCACATATTCCCAGCACCTGACCCCATATAGTGTCTACGTAAATGCTTGTTGAGTTGGATCGCATCCTTAGTCAGAAATTACAATGTACAGTGTAGATCTTCACTTCACTTTCCAATTCCTTGCCATCCACTTGGTCACAGTGCTGTTCACACTGAGGCCATCCTGCTGACCCTTCAAATAGTCAAACTGCCCCTGAGAGTGGGCAAGGAAGCAAAGGGTGAGTTTTTCTGTTGTTATTTTCTATGCCTCTTATACTCCTGGGCTTCTGGAAATAGAAGCTGAACATTCAAATCTCTGGCCCTGCAGAGGAATGGTACAGAGAAGCAGCCGACTTGCATCTATCAGATAAGTTGTACATGTACTCCAATTAAAGAAAACACAATTAACATCGTTAGCTAGGGCTCTTTGTATTTTCATAAATTGTGGAAATGCTAGTAGCGTGCTTTCATATTCTTCTGCAGAAGGGTTTTGCCATGGATTTTCTATTTTACTTACAGTGATAAAGTTTCCTTATAGCTTTGCTGATATTGGATGTTATTAATCTTTTTCATTCTTTTCATTTTAGGCAAAAAAAAAAAAAAAAGTATTGTTTTAAGTTGCATTTCCCCGACTCTCTCGAGGCTGAGCAAAATCTCACGTGTACCATCCATCTGTATTTCTTCTATGACTTGTATGTTCTAATTATGCTTATTTTCAATTGGGTTGTCAGGCGTTTCCTTACCCGTTTGTAATTGGTTTTTCTGAATTATGAGTAGCTATCTATTGTTAGTTGTGTCTTTTTTCAGTCTGTTGATTGTGTTTTAACATTTGTGTGGTATCTATCAGTATACAGATGATTAAAATTTTTACATAATCTCTGCCATTATTTTTGCTTTTGACTTCTGGGTTTTCTGTCCCACACTAAATATTCATAAGATTTTTCAGAAAGATAGTTCCTGTTTTGTAAACTTAAATTTTATTTTTTTAATATTTTGTTCTTTAATCTGGAATGTAATTTTAGCAAGGCATGAGGTAGTGACCCAATGGATATTCATTTATTTTTACAATATCACAACTATCCTTTATTAACTTTACTAGCCTTTATAATATTTTAAGTTTACATGTATATGTAGCATTTTTGAGTATTTTGTTTCAGTGGGCTCTTTATCTACTAGTTACTATTACATATTTTACCTTAGCTTTTTTGTTTTCATCAAGTTCTCCCTTGCCGTTATTTTTTTATTTTTTTTATTTTTTTTGAGATAGAGTCTCACCATGTCACCCTCCGTAGAGTGCTGCAGCATCACAGCTCACAGCAACCTCAAACAATTCTCTTGCCTCAGCCTCCCAAGCAGCTGGGACTACAGGTACTCGCCACAATGCCCAGCTATTTTTTTGTTTTAGTTGTCATTATTGCTTGGCAGGCCCAGGCTGGGTTCGAACCTGCCGGCTCCAGTGTATGTGGCTGGTGCCCTAGCCACTGAGTACAGGCGCCAAGCCTCTCATTTTTTGTTTTTTTTTTCTTCATAGGAATTTAAAAGCAGTTTGTCAAGTTTTGGAAATTTTTCTGTTGAGATTTTGATTCACTTTTTAAAAACTATCATATATTACCATTTAAAACAATGATATATCTCCACTTATTCAGGTTTTCTTTTATGTTATTCATATCATTGTTTAATATTTCTTATTGGATTTATTCAAAATTTGTTGCTTTATGAATAATACAGTATCTTTTTTATTTGAACTCTCTAATGGTTTATTACTTATTACTTTCCATTATTATTATTAATGAAAAATATTCACTTTCAAATATAAACACTCTAGATGTAACTTAGAATGAAAATCTTGAGTGCGGTAGACGCATCAGCTCTATATCAGCTGAAAACTATGTGTCACTACAAAAATAAAATCATAATAACCATTGTGAAAGCTGTCGGCTTCGTGACAAAAACAAAGACTTTCAAATCTTAAAGGAAATATATCTGGTTAACTGATTTGTAATGGCTTATAAATGTAAAAGATATTTTACTAGGTACCTTTAGTAAGAATATCATATCTTTTGAAGTAAAATATTTCTAAAATTTTAAATAAAAATAATACAAGTCAAAATAGTAAAGATAAGTTATAAATTTACCTTTTGTGGGATTTCTTGGTATACTAGCATTCATAAAAATAAATAAAATTATTTTTAGGAATGATATTTTTAAAGACTGGGCCCGGTGGCTCACTCCTGTAATCCTAGCACTCTGGGAGGCCGAGGCAGTGGATTGCTGAGCTCACGGGTTCAAGATTAGCCTGAACCAGAGGAAGACCTCCTCTCTAAAATTAGCTGGGCCTTGTGGCTGGCACCTGTTGTCCCAAATACTTGGGAGGCTGAGGCAAGAGGATCACTTAAGCCCAAGAGTTTGAGATTGCTGTAAGCTATGAAGCTATAGCACTCTACTGAGAGTGATCAAAGTAAGACTCTGTCTTGAGAAAAAAAGAAAATGAGAGAGAGAGAATGATATTTAATTTTCCACTGTTTAATTGCATTAAGCCATGAGTATCTGAAGAAATAGTCCTTTTCAAGATCCTTTTGTGTCTTGTAAGGTTAAATTAAAAGGAAAATGTCAATTTTGCCACCTCAAAATTTTGCAATTAGAAAATGCTTCAAAATCCAGACACAACAAGTTCCATCTGATGCAAACATAGGAAAGAATTTGATGCATACAAAGAAGAAAATATTAGAGAACAGTAGGGTATCCCAAAATACCTTGCTTCTCCACTGACTTTGACTGAAAGCAAATAAAAATTTAAATTATGAACAGACAGATCCTTGACCACAGAACACATCTAGGAAGAGATAGTTCTCAGAAAGGATTGTTTCTACTTCACAAATATCAAGTTTTTCAAATTTAATGCTCAATTTTTAAGCAATAAAACAGTAACAATAATTACATTTCAAAATAAGCATTCAAATTTATTCTTTAGGTCAAAATTTCATTCTGTGAATAATGCATTAATTTTAGGCCAAATATGAATCTTCACACTAGGCCATTCAGCAAAGTTGTCTATTTATTAACCCCTCTTTCTTTGATCACCCCTTAGATATTGATGTCTCTATAAGAAATACAGGGAGGAAAGAAATATGTTAACACTGCAACCATCAAAATACAGACTATGGGACAAGACAAATAACCTTGTTTCCTTAACAGACAAATGTAATCCTTTAAAAAAAAAAAAAAAAAAAAAACCAGAAGAAGGATGGACCCACAGATTGAGACCTAATAATCATACCAACTAATTTTAAAATACTTTACTTTAGTAATGTCACTCAAATAAACAAATTGTAAAATTAAAAGATTCATGTGTATGTGTATTTATATAAGTATATACAAAATAGTTAAGAGAATTTAAATGGCGACTGAATACTAGATTCCAATAGGGGAATATTAACTTTTTAGGTATAAAAATGGTATGAGTTTTTTTTAGAGCTAACTATTGAAATATTTATTAATAAAATGATACAATGTTGAAGGGAGTGAGATAGGAGTATGGATGAAACAAGATTGTCTAGGTGAGGTAAGGCACAGTGAGGTAGGGCACACTTGTAATATCAACACTCTGGGAAGCCGAGGTGGGTGGATTTCCTGAGCTCACAGTTCAAGGCCAGCCTGAGCCAGAGTGAGACCTCATCTCTAAAAATAGCTGGGCATTGTGGCAGGCGTCTATAGTCCCAGCTACTTGGGAGGCTGAGGCAAGAGAATCTCTTGAGCCCAAGAGTCTGAGATTGCTGTGAGCTATGAGGCCATAGCACTCTAGTGAGGGTGACAAAGTGAGACTCTGTCTCAAAAAAAAAAAAAGAAGTCCATTATCTAACCTCCCTTCTTTCCACTCATTTGTATACTTAAATGAATGATTTTGTATCTTCATAATCTTATTGTCACCCAAATATTATTTCAATCCCAGACTTAGGCGCTAAGTCAAACCTGCAGACCTAACATGGCAAACTCAACATTTTAAAAATCAAACATCTTTCCTCCCACACCTGCTCCCCCTACGGTATATCCTGCCTGTGTAGATTCACCATTATCTGACCAAGTCAGAAACCTGGGAGTCATGCTGGACTTGCCTTCACTCTCACCCAGTACAAGCGACTACATTTCAACATTTCAGTTCTACATCCTAAATAGCTGCCTTTTTTTTTTTTTTTTTTTTTTTTTTCCAGATAAGGCCTTACTGTCTCCTGGGCTAGAATGCTGTAGCCTCATGACAGTTCATTGCAACTTTGACTCCTAAACTCAAGGAGTAGCTGGGATGATAAGTGCCCACCACAATGCCTGGCTGGGTATTTTTGTAGAGATGAGGTCTTGCTCTTGTTCAGCTGATCTTGAACTCTTGAACTCAAGTGATCCGCCTGTCTTGACCTCTCTGAGTGCTAGGTTTACAGGTATGAGCCACCAGCCAGCCTTAAATAGCTCTTAAATAGCTATTTATCATCTCTCCCTCTTCTCGGTCCCCACTTCCACTGTCCCCCAGCTGAGACCTTCTTGTTCTTACCCAACCTTTTATCTCACTTTGTATTATTAGGGTAGGCTAAGCCATGGCAATAGATCTAAACACACAATGACTCAACATCATAAATATTTACTTCTGGCTCACATAACAGTCCAGGGTGTGTTTCAAGACAGTAGGGAAACCTACACTGATGGTAGCATTAGTATCTCTGCGACTTGGTTTCCAAAGTCTCAACCCTGTCAACTAGTATAGGAAAAACATAAAACCCAACCAACATGAGAGGTTTTCATGAGCCTAGACAAAATGTTACACGTTTCCTTTTGCAGACAAGTCATAGAGCAGCCTAAGGTCACATCGCCACACCTAACTACAAGAGAGATTGAGAACTGTGATCCAGCTGTCTATCCAGGCAGGAGCACATTTTAGGAAACAGCTGGTGTTCTCTGCCAAATATATTTTGTTTATTCATTGTTCACATTGCCAACAGAGTGGCCCAACAGTGAATTTAAATCTTATTTGGTGAGTGAGTGAAAGAGGGAGTGAGCAGGTGATTGGCAGCTATAAAGATTCTCCTCAAGGCTGGTGTGATGGCTCACACCTGTGATCCCAGCACTCCAGGAGACTTGAGGCGGTTGGATCCCTTGACCTCAGGAGTTCAAAACCAGCCTGAGCAAGAGTGAGACCCTGTCAGGTGCCTGTAGTCCCAGCTACTTAAGATGCTGAGACAGGAGTATCCCTTGAACCCAAGAGTTTGAGGTTGCTGTGAGCTAAATGACACCAGGGCAACAGAGTGAGACTCTGGGGGAAAAAAAAAAAAAATTCTCCAATGGCTCCTCATCAACAGTAGGGTAAAAATCGTAATTTCTCATCATTGCATCAAGACCTTTACTGTTCTGCCCTTGATTACCTTCCCAGCCTCATTTCATGTCATTCTCTCCCGCTCGCTCACACTAGGATTAAAGAAACTAGACCATTTGCCATTGCCCAAATAAACCTTGTTCCCTCATTTGTTATATGTTTGCATGTCGTTTTCTTCTTGCTTGTCTACCTACAAAATCCCCACTCACCTCTCAAGCTTCAGTTCAAGGGTCCCTTCCTGTAGGAAGCCTTTACTAACACCTTAACTTCAGCTTCCAGCCCAGGTTAAATTGGAGGCCAACTCTTCCTACAGCTTTTTAAAAGCACCTTGCAGGGATCTTAGCACCTGTCACTCTGCCTTGTTACTCTGTGCTTGCTGAACCCTTCTCTGGGAAGCAAGCTGGCTAAGAGGTGAGCCATCTACTCTTTCCCAGGCAGCAATGAGGCTGCAAACATTTAGCCACCTTTAACAGTCTCCATTTAAAATTCCGTCAGCTGTGAAACTGCAGCCCAAAATAAAAATCAGCCTACAGGGGCAAATACAAATGTTCTCTTCCTCCTGGGTAAAGGCACCATCACTACGACCCCGTGGATTTCCTTTCCTCCCTTTATCTCCCCCGATTGTTTACACCAAGATCTCCAAGTCCGAGGCATGCTACATCCTTGCATTGCTGACCTCCCCTGCCCTCTGTGTGCTCCCTGGCAAGTTAAATCTTTCTTTCTCCCTTGTCCTCCTCCTAACTCTCCTCCGTCTTAGTCTCTTACTCTACACATTTTCATGTGGAGTAGATCTGGGGAGAAGCTTTCAATGACACTAGCCAGTCCAAGTCAATGCTGACTCCTAGGCCTAAACTCAAGGCTGCTCCTGGTCAGTCCCAAAGCCTTTCCAGCCACATCCCCTGTGCTATTTTCTTTCGTTCACAGAGCTGTTTGTAATTCCTTGACTATAGCAGAGGCTTTACCCTTCCAAGTCTTTCACTCTCCCTTTCAAAGTGCCCTTTTCCCCCTACCTCCCACCATGCCTTTTTCTACCATAAACATTTTCTTCACAAAGAGGCTCAAATAATATATTTTTTAAAGCCACCCCCAGCACACAGAGGTTCATACAACCCATTTTCAAAGCATTTACTGTAGAGAGCTACTTCACCACTGAGCACATTATAAGCATGATTTTTTTAATTATTGTGCATGCTTTTTACTGACTGGATCATGATACACACACACACTTTCACCACTAAAACAAAATCCTCAAAGGCAAAAACCAATCAGTACTTAATAAATATTCATTTAAAACAGCAATTCTCAACCTGTGGGTCACAACCCACAGGAACTGTATTAAAGGGCCGCAGCATTAGGAAGGTTGAGAATCATTGGTTTAAAAGGATGAGTAGAGCCCTGTTAAGCAAGGTCTTAAGCAAAATTCTTGGATTATAATTATATATATTAGGGAGAAAGAAAGCTGCTTCCCTAAAGATAGAAGTGGCTCCCATAGACAGGTGTTCACATGAAACGTTCTAACCAGATAGACTAAAAAGAGCAGAGCAGAGTCAGGGCCCTCCATAAGGACCTTTACAAGAACAGGCTGAAAATTCTTCCAAACTAACCCTGACCCTTGGCCTTCTTTACTAAGATCAACCAGTATTCCATTAAAAAGTTTCAACCACAAAACAGGGCATTCTTTCCTTGTGATTCATATTACCCAGAAGCCTCCAGCTTCCCAGAATTTGTGTTAAGCAGTAGCTTTCAACGATGACAATGTTTGCCAACAATCCCTGGGGCACTGCTTTACATTTTCCTAAAACAAAGGGGGGATTATTTTGTCCATATTCCTCATTTCTCCAGGCCTTTGCATATATTAGTTCTTCCTCTTCCCGCATTAAATAGTAACATGTTCCCGTTAAATTATGAGAATTACTCTATTGTCTTTTAAACATCAGTTGTCAATTAAGGTTGACAAACAGGCTCTTTGACATTCCCATGAACATCTTACTCAGCTTGTGGGTACTAATTTTCCACTCATTTTGAGAAATGCTGGTCGCAAGCAGGCTGTCAGAAATAAATCTGTGTACTTACGAATTTGATTTTTACCAGCTTGCTGCAATCACCTACTCAGCTCTAATGCCTGCATCGTCACCCCAAGCAATAATCTTCAAAATTAGGTAGAAAGAAAAAAGTGATGCTGTGATTATTATTGACCTAATCAAATTCAATTTTTCGATTGCTACTAGCCTATTTTTCCTGTCTAGCCTTTTTTTATTCTTTTTGATATTCCACACTTGTATTTTATCACACTGCCTCCTGCCCAGGGATTAGTATATGCAGATTCTAACTTTAGTCAAAGGCCTGGTTTGAATGCCATTATCTCTCTATGAAATGTCCATGTTGCGATCCTGCCTAACAATCTTTCTGTCCTCAATATAGTTCCTTCTATTGCATTTTATACTGCATCATGGATGTTACTACACATTTTTTTTTTTTTTTATGGAGATAGAGTCTCACTCAGTCACCCTGGGGTAGAGTGCCATGGTGTCATAGCTCATAGCAACCTCAAACTCCTGGGCTCAAGTGATTATCTTGCCTCAGCCTCCCAAGCAGCTGGGACTACAGGCTCCCACCATAACACCCAGCTGTTTTGTAGCAACAAGGTCTCACTCTTGCTCAGGCTGGTCTTGAACCCCTGAGCTCAAACAATCCGCCGCCTCCTCCTCAGCCTCCCAGAGTGCTGGGATTACAGGTGTGAACCACCATGCCTGGCCCTTACACATACTGCCTATGGATCTATCAGACTACTGACTTTACAGACTGTTCTCATCAAGTGTTTGTTAAATGAATACATTTTGCATATAAATTGCTATGTTAGCTAAATGGGTGTTTTAAAGATTTTAGTGAAGAATTAAGATAGATTGGGACAAGGTTTTTTTTTTTAATTTCCTTGCTTATTTTTTATTTTTTAATTTTTATTTCTCTGCTTTTTTGTTGTTGTTGTTGTTATGTTGTTGTTGAGACAGAGTCCCACCCTATGCCCTGAGCAGAGTGCAATGGCGCCATAGCCCACTGCAACCTCAGACTCGGGCTGTGGGGCATCCCACTGCCTCAGCCTCCAGAAGCTGCTGGGATTACAGGCACTCGCTGCTGTGCCTGGCTGGTATTTTTTTTTTTTTTTTAAATGAGTCAGGGGTCTCCCTCTCGCTCAGGCAAGTCTCGAACTCCTGAGCTCAAGAAATTCTCCCTCCTTGGGGACAAGACATGATTGCAAGAGGGACTTTACTTAACAAATGCAATCAGTGCAACCTGGCTTATTGTACCCTCAATGAATCCCCAACAATTTAAAAAAAAAAAAAAGAAAGAAAGAAAAAGAAATTCTCCCTCCAATCCTCCCACAGTGCTGGGATTACAGGCGTGAGCCATTGTGCCTAGCTTAAGACAAGGTTTTCATAATTATTCATACAGTATTTGATATATATCATTTAATCCAACTTCCACTATTCTCTACCTCAAGGGCATACCATCTTTGCTTAGAAAATTAATCCTTGTCCCTGGAATTAAACTTCCTGAGGGCAGAGACCATGTTCATATTGTTTCCCCCTAAATCACCTGTGCCTGATATGTATCAAGTACTCAATACATATTCATTACCAAATTAATCCTTTAAGACCCAGCTTGATCACTTTCAAAAGCTTTTCCTGTGTGTATATATACATGCACTCAAACACATGCACACACATGTATGTGTATGTATATCTACTTTCTTTGGATAACTCAGTAGGACGATCATCCAAAGTAAACATTTTATCCCCATTTTATAGATGAGAAAATGAGGGTCAGAGACCCGTAAGTGATCAAGTTACAAGCTGGTTAAGTGACAGGCCTTGAATTCTGACTCAAGTATGCCAACTCCATGGGATTCTTTTTAATACACCATAGTGTCTTTTATCATTTCGGGAGGATTGAAATCTTCCTCACTTTCCAAAATCAGCAGTGCAGTAATGCAATCCTTCCAGAGTCAGCATTCATTTTAATATCTATATTCCTTTGAGGTCTATTTCTCTTTCTTCCTTACCCTGGGCTTACTCTACTTGGGAGCACAATTCTGCCTGTGATGAGAGTTTTCTTTCTTGTTTTGCTCTGCCTCGGCTTCCCTTTGCATATATGACGTAATAATGTATTTTTCTTAAATTTCTCTCAGTTGTTGTAGTTTATTTATTTACATAGAGGATTAAAAATCATACTTAATACAACAGCCACTAATCTCATAACTCATCTGAGGAATTGCTGAGAACATGAAAATTTCCTGGCAAGCCTGGAAATCTCTTGTGACTCGTGTGATCATTTATGCGGTTGTGACGTATTTTTATTTATTTATTTATTTATTTATTTATTTATTTTGAGACAGAGTCTCACTTTGTTGCCCTTGGTAGAGTGCTGTGGCATCACAGCTCACAGCAACCTCAAACTTTTGAGCTCCAGTGATCCTCTTGCCTCAGCCTCCCAAGAAGCTGGGACTACAGGCGCTTGCCATAATGCCTGGCTATTTTTTAGAGATGGGGTCTTGCTCTTGCTCGGGCTAGTCTCGAACTCCTGAGTTCAAGCCATCCACCTGCCTCAGCCTCCCAAAGGGCTAGGATTGTAAGCATGAGCCACCACGCCCAGCCAGTCAATTCTCATAGTTTATTAAAGCTTCCAAAAGCACCCTGAAGTTTTTGTCTCCCTCTGTACACATTTCCTCCTTCTTATTAATCGCCTCCCTCTTACAAGGATCTCTCTACTTCATTTATCATGGATGGGCTAGCACATTCCTTACCTTCTTCTAATTATACAAGCAATTCACCTTCACTGTAGAAATATTACAAAACACATATAAATAAAAGAAAACTATTGATAATTAGAAATACCAGTACCCAGAAAAAAATCACTGTTAAGACTACAGTCTCCAACTTGCTCAATGTTTATCTATATGAGTATATGTATTTATTCCTGTAGATAAAAGATATATTATAGATAGACATAAAAATAGATTTGTTTATAAACATAAAATATTAAAAAGAATGGCTTTTAGCAAAGAATGAAACATGTTATATATTCAAATAAATATCATTAATTATATTCAATTTCTCTATAATCACACACACATATACTTTGTCTCTGGTTGGTTAGTGAAGGACTCAAAGGAATATGCCAATATTCCCTTATAATAGACATTTTTTTCATACATTATTTTGCAATATGTATTTTGTCATTATGTTCAGCATATACAATTTCACTACATTTATGTGTTTGTTACGGTTTATATATGCTAGCAATGAACAATAATCCTCTTTGTTCTATTTGTTAATTTTTATAGGAACATAAAATAAAGGCATAGTGGCTTGCGCCTGTAATTCTAGCACTCTAGAAGGCCAAGGCAGGTGGATCGCTCAGGTTGAGACCAGCCTGAGCAAAAGCAAGCCCCCCCTCTACTAAAAATAGAAAAACTAGTCATCTCTACTAAAAATATAAGAAACTAGCTAGGCATAGTGGCTCCTGCCTGACGTCCCAGCTACTCAGGAGGCTGACGCAAGAGGATCGCTCAAGCCCAAGAGTTTGAGGTTGCTGTGAGCTATGATGCCCTAGCACTCTACCCAGGGTGACAGAGTTACGTAAAGATCTAGAAGTCAATATATAACTTGTACCTATTGACCCAGAAGTCCATACATAATAAACCCCGTCTTCCAAACGAGTATGAGAATAGAAAAAATAATCTTTTTGGATGTGCAAAACCTCAAAAAAAAAAAAAAAAAAAAAAAACACTTCCTCTGTACCTTGTTTTAGGAAGCTCCACATTTACAAACATCACTAACATAGGGACCCAGTGGTTCTCAACCTTCCTAATGCCGAGATGCATTTTCACTGTTAAAAGGGGTCGTGACCCACAGGTTGAGAACCGCTGGCTTAAACCAAGAAGGAAAAAAGAGGTATGCTAGCCAGGAAATAGGGAATCTAACACAGGAGAAAGGCAAAGGAAAGTCTCAAGATGAAGGCAGGATACTAGGTTTAGAGGGTAACTAGTGACAAATTTTTAGGAAAATAAATGAAATGGATGGATTCTTGCCAAATCTGGCCATGTGGAACATTGTACTAAAGGAAGACAAAAAATTAGCAAAGGGTACAAGGTCCGAGGAAATGAACAAATACAACTAAATTAGAAAATTACTAAGGGGAAAAGAAAAAGCTGAATAGGAAAGGAAATGAAGGCACACTACTTGGCAAAGCAGAATGCAATAACTACTTAATCCAGAAATGCAAATATTTAATAGTGATTTAACTAAAAATGGTGAGGCAATAATACCAGTGGATTAAAAAGGGATAAGTTGGGAGACATAATCTCTAAAATTAAAAAGATAGAGTATTGACATGCGATTTAGTAGAAATATGGTGGTAAACATCAGACTGATATTCACCCCAAATAGAATGCGTGGGTTCTCCTATGTCTCCTCACTGACCCTGGGCACCACCTAAAACCTCTTCTTCTTCTTTTTTTTTATACACTGGTTTTATAGACCGTTTGACA
>CAUYPK010023962.1:0-25572 GCA_963574355.1 Loris lydekkerianus
AAAGGGGAAAGGGAGAAGAGGGAGGGGGGAGGGGGGTTGAGGGAGGGGTATTGGTGGAATTACACCTACGGGGCATCTCACAAGGGTAAGGGTGAAACTCAGCAAATGTGAAATGTAAATGTCATGCCATGGTGACTGGGATAATGCCAGGAAGGCTATGTTGAATATTGGGATGAAAATGTGTCAGTTGCTTCTTTTTAAACAAATGCCAATAGGTTTGTGAACCAGACTTTGAAAGACTCACTGCTATGAAATTGATCAGTGACTTGGGCTGTGACAGAATATTTGAGACATCTGGACTTTAAGGACTAGCCCTACAAGTCTGAAAAGAAACAAAACAAAATTAAAAAGTAAGTGTTGCTTTCCTCCTGGCTACAAATGGCTTCATCTATTTCAAATTGAATTATTAAGTGAGAGTTTTTGGTCCTAATGATCTAAAAGATCCTAAAAGGTTCTCTAAATGTAAGCAGAGTCAATCAGATCTGTTTACTTCCTCACATCTCTCCCTGCTCCTGGAAATGTTTCCTTACCTGGTGTCTAATACAGAAACTACAGCACAGGCAATATCCAGCTCCTAGCCCTTGGGTGATCAGAGACATGCACTCGTGGGGTGTCACCCACAGATGTAATGTCACACACATGATCTCACTTAATCCTGATAAGTACCTAGAGCAGATCTTGTAGAAAAAGAAATTGAGAAGACGAGATGTACTGGGAGTGGCCCAGACACATAGAGCCGGTTCCGGCCCCTGTGAACCTCAGGCTAAGACCTCTGGCTCTGACTCCTGCTCTCTTTCAGCTGCCCACCCCAGGGGCACTTCAAACACTCACGTTCTCAGCACCGCTATGGCAGCAGGCAACACTGTCCCAGCTTTCCAATGTGTTTTATCCAGTTTCTAGTTTTCCACAGGATGTCCATGAGGACATGAACTGAGAACCACAAGGCAGCACTGTGATGTGGGGGCTGACTGGCTGCTAGGCTCGCCCACTCCCCAGACTCACTCTGCACCCACCCTCCAGGGCTGTGGTCACAGGTATACTTCAGTGCAGTTACTACAAGCTGGAGCCTCATGGACAGCTCTCCACTGTCCAACCCCAAATGTTTACTCCACAAACCCGGAGGGTCTACTGAATTAGAGAAATAGCTCACTCAGGAACATGCCTTCACTTGGGAGAGCAACCTGCTTACTATCGTCACATGCAAATGCAGCAATTCTACCCACGGGGCTTCCCGGCCATGCTGCACATTCATGCCCTGACTTCCTGCAGTTACCAAAGAGACACTGTCCACTATCCAAGCCATCCACCTCCCAATGAGCCCAACAAATCACACTCTTCATTTCAACCCAGGCCAGCTCAACCTAATGACCTCATCTTAATTTGATAGCATCTGCAAAATCCCTGTTTCCAAACAAGGTCATATTCACATGTCCTGGGGGTTGGGACTTTAGCGTATCTTTTAGGGTCTTCAACATATCTTTTGGGAGGGCACAATGTAACACACATCCTACTAGAGAACCGACTGTATGTGAAAGCAGCCCATATTGAATTACACTTAAGAATTAAAACATATATTTCATTAGTGTTTCTCCTGTAATCATTTCCCCTTAAATCTCAAAATGAGATTTGCAGATACTTCAAGCCCCAGATAGATTCTGCTCCTGGCATAGTAAATGGCACACTTCCATAACCTTCAGAGGCTGAGCCCATTACACCTCCTCAGATATTAGAATAGAAAGAAGAACAATAGAATACTTATGAGCACCCATGAACAATCCTGTCGCTCTCCTGTTCTCCTTTCATGCCTCCTCCACTGCAGCTTTCATGCACCTTAAAGTCACGTAATAACACTGTAAGTAGTTTAGACTTAGAAATTAGTTCTCTAACACAAATTCTTCTCTTGAGTCTTCCCCCTTTGAGTGGTTAAAAGCAAAATGGTTAGCTTCATAATCACAAATTCACAAGGACTATCAGGAGGAAAAGAATCCAGACAGCCTGTACTCACACCCCTAGTTCACTAGTGACTAGCTAGGCACCCGTCAGCCTCTCCCCTCATCTCTCAGGTCACTAGGACAATGTTGAACTCTAACAAAACAACAGCAGCACAGAGTTCATGAGTCAGCCCATCTCTTCTTTGTCTACACAGTGCCAAGCAGCCCCATCAACTTGTTTTACCACAATTAACCAACTAACAAGTTATCTCCGCTTGCTTTAGAGTGGGAATCCTGGACGCACATTTTATTTCCTTTTGATCCCTAGTCCAAGTAGTAAAAGATAATGTAAGGCTTTATCTTGAAACCAAAACATTGCCTTTCACTGAGCAAAAGGTTAAATGATGCTACAGTTATCCAGTGAAAAACAATTTTTTTCCTCTAGGGAAAAATTTCATTTGTTCAAAAAAGAAAGGTATTTCCCCCTCTAATGTGGTTCCAAGAACACTTGTGCTTAAAAATTTCATATTGAAATGTAGAAATTAAAAACTTCTTTAGAGCAAGTTCTGCCAATGTTGTCCACATCCCTGATCTGATCTTACCGCACCTAATCCTCAGACCCTCTGGTCCCATGCTTTGATCACCGCTTTTCTGTGTGACTCTCCAGATTCTTTTGTCTATTCTTCCTGTGTTCTCTTTTACCCCTACAGGGGCACATCGCTCCCATTTTATCTTTTAAGTGGCCACATTATAGAACAGATGCCACTTTACTATTTTCCTATCATTATCGTTATTATTATTTTATTTTAATCTTTTTGAGACAAAGTCTCACTCTGTCACCCGGGGTAGAGTGCTATGGCATCATTATAGCTCACAGCAACCTCAAACTCTTGGGGTCAGGAGATTATCTTGCCTCAGCCTCCCGAGTAGCTGGGACTAGAGGCACTCACCACAACACCCAGCTATTTTTCCTGTTTTTAGTAGAGACAGGGTCTCACTCTTGCTCAGGCTGATCTCAAACTCTTGAGATCAAGGGATCCTCCTGCCTCAGCCTCCCACAGCGCTTGGATTACAGGCATGAGCCACCATGTCTGGCTACTTTCCTATTATTGATTAATTACATGTCTTTGTTATTACTTTTTAAAATGGGAGAATTTTTTAAAAAATGCTTTCTAAATACTCAAAAAAAAAAAAAATCTGTAACTTGCTTTCACATCATGTAACCTTTTGTTGATTTTCCCACTCTCTTCCAGTCATGAGTCAATGGCCCTAAAAAAGGGTTTCCTATGCTCCATGAAGACAAGTACATCCAGAAAGTATCCTCAAAAACAAATATCTCCAACATTTGCCTACTGTGTTACACAGACTAAATGTGAATGACCTTTTCTTAAAGTGTGATTTTTGCATAGGTAGGGGTAATGTAAAGTTTAAAAGGATCTACAGATATCTTATTGACATCAAGAATTAAACATTGTCTTAAAATGATTGACCTTAACAAAACACTGTAAAATTTAAACATGTTAAAAAAATTGCTTTCTTGATGGGCCTTCAAATACTTGCATATGTCTTATGTAATTAATTTTTAACCATTGAACACAGTATTAAATGAAGTTAAAAATGTAATTAAAAATAATCTGAAAACTATTATCTGCTTGTTATAACTAAATGTGTATGTGCAAAATCTGACTTGTGCGGGTTCCATACTCCGTAGAAACATTTCTTGAACTGTGTTTGGTGTAACATTAATAGGTGTTATTAAATATTGAACATTTAGACTTCACAAAAACAACAAAGTCTCATCACTCTTGAATTGTTGGAATTAAATGAAAAGTTTATAAACACATTTTGCAACACTTTGTTGCTCTTGAATTAGAATACTTCAAAACTTGTTAAGTATTTCATTTTTCATTGCTCACTGATTTTCTTAAGACGTCTAATGTTGGAATTGTCTGTCATTGGATTATTTCTGGCAGTATTTAATTGTTTTGTGTACTCATTTTTGCAGTCTTACTTAAATGGATAACATATCTCTTGAGCTTCCATTGGTGATCTGTGAATACTTTCATTCTTATAACATTCAACAGAAATAATTGATTTAATGCTATGTGTCAGGTGCTATTCTAGGCACTTGAGATGCAATAGTGAAAAGTAAGATCACTGCCTTGAGGAGTTTGCCTGCTAGCCCAGGGAGAAAGACAAAAAGCAATAAATGTACTAAAATACATATAGCTTATTTGAAGATGATCGATGTCTTTTAAAAAAAGAATAAGGCAAGGAAGATTGAGAGGGTGGCAAACCTGTCCACAGGACAGTCAGAATTAAGGAATTCAGGGCAAGCCTAATAGAGATGAGATTTAGGCAATGATGTAAAGGTGAGAGTCATCCAAAAAGACATATGAAGGAAGTATGCTCAGGGAAGAGAAGAGAGGACAAAATCCCTAAGTCAGCTTTGTGTGTTAAGGCAAGAGAAAGGAGGCCAGTGTGGTTGGAACAGAGTATTAAGAAGGAAGAGCAGAGGATGGAATCTGAAAGGTCACAAGGAGTTCAATGACATGAAGCCCTGTGGGCATTTGTAAGGACTTCAGATTTTGCTCTGAGTGTGATGAGAAGCCACGGCAGAGATTTGAGCAGAGAAGACACATGATCTGACTTCATTTTAGGAGACTGCTCTGGCTGCTCTGCTGAGGCTGGACTCCAGAAGGACCAGAGTAGAAGCGAGAGATAAGGGGAGGCCACGTCAGGGTTGCAGATGATTCAGGCTAGAGGAGAAGCAGGGCGGCTGGCACCGAGAAGTGGTCACATTCTGGTTCTAATGTGAAGATAGAAGCACAAGGACTTCTGACATGGCATGGGAGAGGAAGAAAGGAAGGGGGAAGAATACAATTTCCATCATTTGAGATAGAGTAGGGCATAGAAGCAGCAGGTTTTGGTGGGTGTTCAGAAAGTACTGGGTGTTCAGTCTTAGGACATTTTAAATTTAAGATATTGATAAGACATCCTATGGGGACGCTGAGTACATAGTATATGTAGGATGCAGTACACTGGGCTAATGGTACACGTTTGGAAGCCAACAGCATGCAGCTTGATTTTCAAGCCATAAGGATGGATGAGATTCCCAAGACCATGAGTGTGCGTAGAGAAGAGAGGAGAGAAAAGAGGATTGTATCCTAGATCACTGGAAGTTGGGGAATTATGAAGAGGAGGATAAACCAGCAAAGTAGATGGAGAGGAGACCTATGTGGCAAGAGATAGACCAGGAGAGTGTGATTTCATGGAAATGAACAATGAAGATTATCAGGTAGGTGTATGTGAGTCCACGTCCAGCCAGGAGACCGAGAGGATATACTGTAAAAAATTATTAAATGTGAAGTTGTTAATGAGGTAACAAAAAGGGTAAAAAGAGAACTCTGAAGTATCATGAAAGTAGGAATTGCAAGAAAAAACTACCACCTCTGGGCTGGGGAGCACAAGTATGAGTTTTAATTATTAAATGAGTTAGAGGGCCCCACCGAGCTAAAACTCAGACTTTTGGGAATCAGGGGGCCATTTCACTGGTTTAAGGGACCAAGGAGGGACCCCATGTGTTTGGGAACACTTTGCTAAAAAGAGGTAGGTGCTATCTCTCTGATTCTGTGTCTGTGAGGGGCTATGATAAGGAAGAGTTTTCATTTCACATAAAGGACCAGAAACCATGTGGCTTAAAATAACAGAAATTTATCCTGTTGTGGTCTGGGAATTAGATGCCTGAAATCAAGGTGTTGGTGGCAGGGGCAAGATCCCTTGGGAGGCCATGAGGAGAGTCTGTTCCAAGCCTGTCTCCTAACTTCTCATGGACAACAGCAATCCTCAGCATTTCTTGGCTTGAGGATGAGTCACAATCCTGAGTGTTTCTTGGCTTGACGATGAGTCATTCCAATCTCAACCTCTGGCTTCATGTAGTCTTCTTAGAAGCATGCTGGTCATTGGATTTAGGGACCATTTAATTCAGAATGACCTCATTTTAACTAACGTCATTTGCAATGACCCTATTTTTAAATAAAGTTGCATTCTGAGGTTCTGGGGGAACATGATTTTTTGGAGGACACTATTCAACCCACACAGACAGGTTCTGTGACTGTTGTAATCACCTGCTGTGACAGGAAGAAACTGCCTCTTCTGGGGTGCAGTTTTCTAAGGCATGGCATTCACGAGAACCATATGCAGACAAGAAGTCCCTTTTTCCTCCTCCAGCTCCCTGTCTTCCTCCAGCATCTCCTGCTGGCAGAGCCTAACATGGAGAAACCATCTCAGAAACCATCCTCAGACCATAACAAACTCCATCTAGAGTCCTATCTATCTCCAGAATCACAAACAGAAAGGCAAGTTTGGACCAAAGAGACAGTATTTTAGTAATTGGCACAGGAAGGAAAAGACAAGTTGGGTGCAGTAGTGCTTACCTGTAGCCCTGGCTACTTGGGAAGCTGAGATGGGAGGATCACTTGATTCCAGGTGTTCAAGGCTGTGGGAGCTATAATGGCACCTGTGAATAGCTACTGCCCTCCAGCTTGGGTGACATAGTGAAACACCACTTACAAAAAAAAAAAAAAAAAAAAGAAAAAAGAAAAGAAAAAGAAAGAAAGGAAAGTACTGATAAGTAAAGAAAAGATTAAACATGAGAATTGTTCCCTGGATTTAGGTTTGTTGTTCCATGATTGAGTAAGTGAGCTGAGGAAATGCTGTTGCAGTGCATTTCAGCACATTGGCCAGCTCCTTTCCAATCAGGCTTGGCCAGTGCTGATATCAGAACAGCTAATAGCCATTACACACATGCAGTCATCTACAAAATGCTCGGAGTGCTACCTATAGCTACACATGTCTTATCACTCCTCTCTGTTGACTTTTGTTCTGATGTTTGTAAGTGAGTTAAAGTAGCCTTAGAAACAAACATTTGTGGGACCTCCAATAGACTACATAGGGTGAAGTTGGTCATGATGTATTATCCTATTTATAAATTTCTAGACTAAGCTTACTAGCATTTTATTGAGGCAATTTGTATCTATATTCATGAGGGACATTGGTCTGTAGCTTTATTTTCTTGTAATGTCTTTGTATGGTTTTAGTATTAATACCAGCCTCATAAAATGAATTGGAAATTATGTCCTCCTTTGCTGTATTTGAGAAAAAATTATCTAAAATAGACATTATTTCATCCTTAAGTGTTTAGTAGAATTGACCAGAAAACATTCAAAATTTAATTGTACCAATCTCATAGAATTATGAGGATTAAATGATATAATGTGTATAAATAGTGTAGGTGCTCTAACAAAGGCCATGCAGGCATTCAAGAAATATTTGCATGGGAATGTAAATTAATACATTCCTTTTGGAAAGATATATGGAAAACACTTAAAGATCTAAAAATAGAACTACCATTCAATCCTGTAATTTTTCTATTTTTAGTAGAGATGGGGACTTACTCTTGGACCTCAGTCTCCTAGAGTGCTAGGATTATAGGTGTGAGCCACCATATCTGGCTTTAAGATAGTTTTTTTTTTTTTTTTAAACCAGCAAATTTAACCTATTTACAATGTCTGATATGTATGATAAGTATGGACAAATTTTACCACGTACTTTGTGTTTGCTATGTACATGATTTGTTATTTTTTTCTCCCTATTTTGGTTTTTGTGAATTAGATTCTATTCATTTAATTAATTAATTAATTAATTAAATTTGTGGAGACAGAGTCTCACTCTGTCACTCTAGCTAGAGTGCAGTGGCATCATCATAGCTCACTCATACAACCTCAAACTCCTGCGTTCAAAGTGATCCTTCTGCCTCAGCCTCCTGATTAGCGGGGACTACAGGCACACACCACCACACTCGGCTAATTTTTCTATATATATATATTTTTTTTTTGCAAAGACACTCTTGCTTGGGTTTATCTCCAACTTCTGAACTCAAGCAGTCCTCCATCCTTCACCTCTCAGAGTGCTGGGATCACAGGCGTGAGCCACTACACCCAGCCCCTGATTTTTATTTTAACTGTTTAGTGATTGGACATTCTATCTGAGTTTTAGTAGTAACCAGTAGGGTATTGTTGAGGTATCATTTATATGTTGTACAATTTACCCATTGCAAGTGGATTAGTTTTCAATGATTTTTAATACATGTAGACAGTTGTACAGCCATCACCACAATTCCCTTTTAGGACTCTTTCTTGTCCTCTAAAGTTTCACTGTGTCCATCTGCAACCTCTGCCTCTGCTCAGGCTCAGGCATGCACTGATTTTCTTTTCATCTCTACAGTTGTGCTTTTTTTTGCACTTTCTCAGAAATGCAACTACCATATATACTCTCTTGTGTATCTTGTTCTTTTAATTTAGCATAATAATGTGGGGTTCTTCCTGGCATTGCATGTATAGGTCATCCATTCCTGTTTATTGCTGAGTAGTATTCACTGCGAATAATCCATCTTTTGCTTATCCATTCATCGGCTGATGGATATTTGGATTTATTCAAATTTTTGGCTAATGAATAATGTTGCTATAAATGCTGTCATAGTTTGGATATTTGCCTTCCCAAACCTCATGTTCAAATTTGATCCCCAATGTTGGAAGTGGGGTCTAATGGACGGCATTTGTGTCATGAGGGCAGAACCCTCACAAATGGCTTGTTGCCATCCTCACAGCAGGGGGTGAGTTTTTGCTCTATTAGTGCCTGGGAGAGCTGGTTTTTTTTTGTTTTTTTTTTTAAAAGAACCTGGTACCCACTCCCTCTCTTTCTTACTAACTCTCTCTGCATGTCATCTCTGCACAAACAGGCTCCCCTTCACCTTCCACCATGAGTGGAGGCATCCTCAGGCTTTTACCAGATGCACAGTCTTCCAGCCAGCAGAACCATGAGCCAAGTGAACCTCTTTTCTTTATAAATTAGCCCCCTCTCAGGGAGAAACTGAGAGAGTATATATCAGCTAGGTTTGCATCTGGTAGTACATGAGTCACTACAAAAGTTTTAAGATAGACTATGTTATGGTCCATTATCTTACTTCCAAAAAACACAGTCAACAGCACCCTTTCTGATTCACTCGTGCAAGTTTAAACTTGCTCAACTTATCCATGTTGCTAGGAGGGCTCTGTTTGTTCCCACCTATGTGGATTTTTTGTTTCTTGACTTCTGTGTATCTCAAAACTTCTGTAATGACCCACACATGTCACAGAATCTTCTCCTAGAGAATATTAATCAAATAGAGTTTATTCATCCTATGAAATAAAAAGGCTGAGGATAGCATTGCAGGGTTGTAGCTGCATGAGACCATCAGGAAAGGCTCCTGCTTGCTTTCTGAGACGTCATTCCTAACATGCGTCTTTCAACTCCATGGTACCAGCATGGCTTCTGTAATGCCAGTCATCGTGGTCTAGTTGTAGATAGGAAGAAGAGACAGAGAAAAGGACAAATGTGTGCTTACTTGAGTCTGCCCATTTAATAGGACAATGATAGCTTTCCCGGAAACACTGAAGTAGACTTCTGTCTTCTGTTTACATCTCATTGGCTAAAACCATGTCAACTGACCACCTCTCACTTTAAGGGAGCCTGAAAAATCAAAATTAGTCTGGGGCACATTGAGGTTCCAAGCAATATCAGTGTTCTATTAATAAAGGAAAGGTAATAGATTTTGGATAGGCAATTAGCAGTGTCAGAGTGTTTATTTTAATCATATGTTGTTCTGAAAAGTACTAAGATTTTGCAAAGATGTTGACAACATAATGAAGTTAAAGAGAAGGTAAAGAAGAAATAAGAATAAGATTATTAGGTGGAGAAGAAAGTAGAAATTGGCCCTAAGCTTTCTAGAAGGCACTTAAAGGAAATATAAAGTCCTTGAGAAAACGTGGTTGATTGGTTGGTTTGTAGGGAGTGCTCCAAAAGGCATAGTCAAAAGGGCTGAGGTGGGTGGTTAACTACCAGTGGGAGTGAATCATTGGGGAGAAAGTACAAAGTAAGACAGTAACACTTTAAAAGAGAAGATAGAGTATAAATGTTGGTGGAGAAGGGAAACTGTGTTTAACAGAGGGTCAACTGAGTGTAACAGAGATTAGAAGCATTTCAGGGTTAACTGGGTTTGAGGGTTTTTTTGTTGGTTGGTTGGTTTTTGTTTTGAGACAGAGTCTCAAACTGTCACCCTAGGTGGAGTGCTGTGACGTCATAGCTCACAGCAACCTCCAGCTCTTCAACTCAAGTCATCCTCTTGCCTCAGTTTTTCTATTTTTACTACAGATAGGGTCTCACTTTTTTGCTCAGTCTGGTCTGGAACTCGTGAGCTCAAGCAATCCACCCACCTGGGCCTCCCAGAGTGTTAGGGGATTACAGGTGTGAGCCACCCCACCCAGCCTGGCTTTGACTTTAAAATACTCCAGGTCTTGAGGTTGCTGTTCAGCTGTGATGTCAAGACCTTAGATGGTGTCAGACCTGATGGCTAAAGTCTGTCAAGAGTCTTTTGCCTTTGCTGGTATTTGAATAGACTGTTGCATGGTATGTGTTGTGAGCTTCTTTTATATATATATATATTTTTTTTTTTTTTTTTTTTGAGACAGTTTCACTTTGTTATCCTCGGTAGAGTGCCGTGGAGATACAGCTCACAGCCACCTCAAACTCTTGGGCTTAAGCAATTCTCTTGCCTCAGCCTCCCAAGTAGCTGGGACCACAGGCACCCGCCACAGTGCCCATCTATTCCCTGATTGGAGTTGTCATTGTTGTTTGGCAGGCCCGGGCTGGATTCAAACCCTCCAACTCCAGTGTATGTGGCTGGCGTCCCAGCCACTGAGCTACAGGCATTGAGCCATGTTGTGAGCAAGTTGGGGTTCCTAATGCATTCCCCCACTGAGTGGCCAAAAGGCAAGGAGATGAGAGGTGTTAGCTCTGAGGATGATCACCCCAATGGACTCAAAGGTTACAGTTTCCTTTGTAAAAAAATAATTTTTTTT
This sequence comes from Loris lydekkerianus, assembly GCA_963574355.1. Lineage (NCBI taxonomy): Eukaryota > Metazoa > Chordata > Mammalia > Primates > Lorisidae > Loris > Loris lydekkerianus. The sequence goes on from CAUYPK010023962.1 coordinate 10,889, forward strand.
TTTTTTTTTTGCAGTTTTTAGCCAGGGTTTGGTTTGAACCTGTCACCTCCAGCATATGGGGCTGGAGCCCTACTCCTTTGAGCCACAGGCACCGCCCAATATTTTTTAATTTTTATTTTTGGATACAGGGTCTCACGCTGTCACCCAAGCTGCAGTGCAGTGGCACTATCAAAGCTCACTGCAGCCTCAAATTCTCTGGGCTCATGCAATCCTCCTGCCTCAGCCTCCCAGATAGCTGGAGCTATAGGTGTGCACAACTATACACACCTAATTCTTTCTTTTAATTCTTTTTTTTAGAGATGGGGGTCTTGTTATGTTGTCCCAGCTGACCTCAAACTCTACCATTTCCTTTTAATGAAATTTGATTACATGCCTTGAGTTTTCTACTTTTTTTTTTTAATTTTCTGCAGTATATAAATAGTAACCACATCCTTAAAGCTATTTCTCCACAAAAAAAAAGTATGCAGCTACTTTGTACCAATTCCACATGTGGTAATAATTTTAAGTATCATAGTATTGCATCTAAGACATGATAAGCTTTTTATATTTATTTACCTTTTTAAACATCTGCAGTAGATTCTAATGATTAAGGATCTTGTTTTATAAATTGCCAGGATCTAGCACAATGCCTGACAAATATTAATTGGTTAAAAATATTAACTTCTTTGTGGTTTTAAAAAAACTTTTACTTGCTTTTTCATAGACTTCTAAAAACAACCTTATGGTAACTTCTGAATAAGGCCATACAATGGCTCGTTAACAAAACTTATAATTTTGAGAACCTGGTATAAAAGCTATTTCTAGAGCTAAGAAATTTGAATGTCACATTTTCTTTTTGCATATTAATAAAATAAAATTTAAAAATTCAGATGCTAAATATACATCTGACATTAGAATTTGGAAAGTATTTGCTTTTTCCTTTTTTTGAGACAGAGTCTTGCTCTGTTGCCCTGGGTAGAATGCCATGGTGTCACAGCTCAACAGCAACCTCAAACTCTTGGGCTCAAGATCTTCTTCTTGCCTCCCAGTCTCCTGAGTAGCTGGGACTACAGGCCACAACACCTACTAATTGTTTTATTTTTAGTAGACATGGGGGTCTTGCTAATGCTTGGGCTGGTCTCTGACTCCTGAGGTCAAGCAATCCACTGGCCTTGGCCTCTCAAGTAGGATTATAGACATGAGCCACCACAACCAGCCAGCATTTGCTTTCCACAGCAAATGATCCTGTGAACGTACAGCAGCTCTAGCAGCAGTGTAAGTACAGGGAGATGCCCAAATTTCTTCCTGGTGAGTGTATCACCTCCATTTTCTCCTCTCACTATTTTCTTCCTGACCCTCCTCACTGTGTACAATATCGCCCTTTATTATCTAAAATTCATTTTCTTTTCAATGTATTCTTCACAAACCTGGCAATAGCATAAAAGCAAAATGTAAGTCATTCTTTTAAGACTTTAGTTCATCAGTAAGGCAGTTCTTCAAAAAACTAAACATAGATTTATGATATGATACAGCAATTCCATAGTAGGTTATATGTACCCCAAGAATTGAAAGCAGGGACTCAAAGGGTATTTATACATCTGTGTTTATAGCAGTGTTATTCACAGTAGCCAAAAGGTGGAAGCAACCCACGTGACCACAGACAAATGAATAGATTTACTAAAATAAGTGGTATATATATGCAATAGAATATTATTCAGCCTTAAAAAGGAAGGAAATTCTGACATGTGCTATTACATGTATGAACTTTAGTTTCTTTTAAAATTTTATTTAGTTTTTCTCGCCATCTCTGCCAGGATACATCTCTCCCCATCTTATTTTGTGAAATAAGCCAGTCACAAAAGGCAAAATCACTGTATGACTCCACTTCCATGAGGTACCAAGAGTAGTCATTAGCATTCATAGAAAAAAAGGAGAATGGTGGGCTAGGAAAAATGAATGGGTACAGAGTTTTAGTTTGACAAGACGAAAAAAGTTCTGGAAATGGATGGTAGTGACAGTTATACAACAATGGGAATGTACTAACGCCATGGAATTCTACATTTAAGAATAAATAGTGTTATAAATTGTAGTTATATGTATTTTATCACAACAAACAAACTTTAGCTTGTGTAAAGATTTAAATAGTTCCAAATGCAAAGAAAAAGCATTGTTTTAATAATACTCTAATTATCGTATATACTTGAGTATAAACCGAGTTTTTCCGGCACAAAATTTGTGCCGAAAAACCCGAACTCGGCACAAATTTTGTGCCTAAAAAACTTGGCTTATACTTGAGTATATACGGTATATCAGTAGATAAAAAAATGATCATAGCTTTGTATCGCTGAAACTTAATAGTAGGCCAGGCACAGTGGCTCACATCTATAATTCCCATACTTTGGGAAGCCAAGGAGGGAGGCCAAGAGTTTGAGATATAAAATTTATGTCTGAGATATAAAATTAAAAAGAAAAAGCCTACCTTAGTTTGGTGTGGTATATTTACCTATACTCCCTGCTACTTAGGAGTCTGAGGCAGGAAGATCGCTTGAGCCCAGAAATTCAAGGTTACAGTTAGTTATGACTGAGCTACTATACTCCAGCCTGGGTGACAGAATGAGATCCTGTCTTAAAAAAAAAAACAAATTCACGGAAGAGTGGATTTTACTGTATTAAACTGAAATGTGAATTTAAAAAAATAATAACATATACGATAATGAAAAACTTGGTTAATAATCTTGAGACCTACTGGGATGATTAGTGAAATAATGAATATATGATCAAGAAACATAAAAACAAATGGTACAGAGTTGTGAAGAGCTGTGCTAATGTTGTAAATATTGTGCCAGACATAATAATATGATTTTGCATAGTTTTGAACCAAAAATTGTGTTTCAAATATATGTTGGTAAATGGATCACTATATTTTTGCTAAGATGAGCCCAAGCCATACTTTAAAGAATACTATAGAATTAATCTCTACGTTATACACTAGGAGCCATAATAATAGATGAACAAATTTTGCAAAGAGATTAGTTATCTGATCAAAGTAAAAAAAGGCCAGTGAAAAAAATGCCTTGCTATTAAAAACATTATAGACATTTATTGGTGTAGCAGGGTGGGGGAAGTATGTGCCTCTGGCAGAGAAGCTGAAAGCAAATGTGGAAACTTAAAAACATCAAAGTAAATCTGCTTGTCTTCCTAGCAACTGGCATGACTTCACATACGTGAAATCTTACTTGGACATCTTGTCATCTAGAAATGCTTTGATGTCAGTTGAGAAGCAAGGGCTTCTATGTGTTGATTAAATAATCAGAAATTCCCATCGCTATGAATTATTATTATAAAGCATTTCTGTTAAAATAATTTAAGAACAGATTGATTGTATAGACGATCACATCTTGCATTTGTAAAATGTATTAACTCTACAAAGAATTTTTACATTTAAATTTAAAATTTATGCCTGGGTTTGAAAAGATTTTAGAAACTTCCAAACCTGTAACATTCTGTTTTTTCAAAGTAGTTCAGGTGTTTTATAGAAATACATTTCACTATGAAGATTATAATTTATTTTTGGTCCTTTTGCTCCATAATAAGAAGAAATTATTGGATTTGTTAAGACCTACATTTTAGGCAGCTGTCACCAACAGTGGTATTTGAGCTATGGCCCTGATTCAAACAGAAACTAAGATCCCATCTCTTTCTCTCTCTCGCAGGCCACACCACGTACCAAGGCAGCACGGATCGTGTAGATAGAATGACAGAATTTTAGAATTTTATACCAGGAAGGGTAGAATGAGAGATTTTTAGTACAATCTTTCATTTTACGAGTAAGAAAATTGAGGTCCAGAGGAGCTAAATGTTAAGCAAGAAATATTTAGATACAAAAAACACTGATTAAAAACAGGTAGGCCAGGTGTGGTAGCTCATGCTGTAATTCTAGCATTCTGGGAGGATAAGAAATAAGAAATATTTAGACACAAAAAATACTTTGATTAAAAACAGGTATATAGAAACAGGATTTCACATGTTGAGAAATAGGAACTATTTAGACACAAAAAATACTTTGATTAAAAACAGGTAGGTCAGGTGTGGTAGCTCATGCCTGTGATTCTAGCATTCTGGGAAGTTGAGGCAGGAGGATAGATTGAGATCAGGAGTTGGAGACCAGCCTGAGCAACATAGCGAGACCTCTGTCTCTACTAAAACTAGAATAATAAGACAGATGTGACAGGCGCCTGTAGTCCCAGCTACTTGGGAGGCTGAGGCAGGAGGATTTCTTGAGCCCAGGAATTTGAGGTTGCTATGAGCTGGGCTGTTGCCAGGGAACTCTAGCCCGGAGACAATAGAGTGAGACTGTCTCAAAACAAATAAACAAACAAAAAAGAAAAGCAAACTAAAAAGCAAAAACAAAAAAAAAATTCCAGATTAGGAAAATCAGAGCTAATGCAAATAAGTTCTAACCTTCAGCTGGTTCTCTACCTTCCTCCATGTTGTTTTAATTTATAATATAAGTAATTATAAAGGTTGTTTTTATCTGTAAACTTCTAGTTGCCTGAAGGGAGACAAGGGAGCCCTGGAAAGAAGGAATCCTGGTAGGTGGCCTGACCAGCCTCTAGGGGTATTCAGCGAGTTGAAGGAGGATGGGCTAGCTAATAATTCCACTAAGCTCTTTGGACTTTCGTTGATGCAGGAGAAAGAAATAAGACTATGCCTTTTTCTAAGTCCCAGTAGCACTCAGAAAACAAGGACTACTGGTATAAATGTGTGGCAGCCATCATACTTTATGACTCTTATCTCACAGTAATTCTAGAGTTAAGTGCTATTACCACTCCCATTTTATAATATATATACTATATCCATATACTATGAGGAAATGGAGGTGCAGAAAGGATAAGTGACTTGTCCAATATCTTATAGGCTGTAAGTGGTAGAGCTGGGACTAGAAACTGTCATTTTGGCTCTAGAGTTTAGCCATTCTGTTCAGCCACCTCAGAAAACCCTTAGATTACTTGTAAGGTCTAGGTGCTGTTTCTAATGGTTTTACATATACAGAGGGTGCCAAAAAAACATATACACCTTGTAAGAAAGGAAAAAAACTGTATTAAATGTGTAATATTTGCATTTGACTTCTGCAATTACAGGAAAGGGAAAAACTGTATTAAATGTGTAATATCGCATTTGGCTTCTGCAATTACAAAGGCGTTCAATGTGACTCTTGCATTCATCTCTTCTTATTAGTACATACGAGTATTATAATTTTAATATGGTCTTTTTCTTTCTTAAAATGTGTATGCTTTTTTTGGCACCCTCTGTGTATTATCTGGTTTAACCCTCATATTAATCTCTAAGTAAATATTATTATTATTAAATTTTTATTGTAGAGACAGAGTCTCACTTTATCACCCTCGAGAGAGTGCCGTGGCGTCACACAGCTCACAGCAACCTCCAACTCCTGGGCTTAGGCGATTCTCTTGCCTCAGCCTCCCGAGTAGCTGGGACTACAGGCGCCTGCCACAATGCCAAGTAAATTTTTTCCTCTTCTTCTTCCTCTTCTTCTTCCTCCACTTCCTCCTCCTCTTCCTCCTCCTCTTCCTCCTCTTCCTCCTCTTCCTCCTCTTCCTCCTCTTCTTCCTTCTTCTTCTTCTTCTTCTTCTTCTTCTTCTTCTTCTTCTTCTTCTTCTTCTTCTTCTTCTTCTTCTTCTTCTTCTTCATTATTATTATTATTTGAGATAAGAGCTTGCTCTGTCACTCCAGCTAAAGTCAAATGGATCATCATAGTTCACAGCAACCTTGAACTCCTGGGCTCAAGCCATCCTCCTGCCTCAGCCTCTCAAGTAGCTACGACTACAGGTGGGTGCCATGACACCTGATTAATTTTTCTATTTTTAGATGGGGGGTCTCAACATGTTGCTCAGATGGTCTTGAACTCCTGAGCTCAAAGTGATCCTTAGCTTCCCGGAGTGCTAGGATCACAGTGTTTGCTGCCACGCAGGAATAGTAAATATTATTATTAACCTCATTTTAAAATCCTGAAAGCTGGGGCACAGGTTAAGTAATATGCCCAAGGGTACACAGCTAGTAAGTTTCAGAGCCAGAGTTTAAATCCAGGCAACCTGGTGACAAAGATTCCTTGCTTGGCTAAACTATAGTCAGTCTTTTAAACCTTCCACTAGGCCCATTTGTATACCTCCTTGTAAAATCCAGTTTTAGCAAAGAACCCTGCTTAAGTTTGTTTGGCAAGAACCCCACCCCAAGCCCATCTTTGATATCTGATCACCTTCATTATCTGATCAGATTCCTCCTCCTCCTTCCCCATTCCCCAGGTGATGGTCCAGTCACCCTCACCTGCCTGCAGCAAAAATCCTGTTAGGTTGGTTTAGCGAGAATCCTCCTTACCCCTGATGTTTCTTCTTAGCAATTTTCTATTCACTGGCCCCCACGCTGCTCCTTGGATACAAATTCCTACTGGCTCATGCTGTATTTGGAGTGAGCCCAATCTCTCTCCTCCACTGCAAGACCCTGTTGCAGGGGCCCCTTACCTATTGCCATGGTCCTGAGTAAAGTCTTCCTTACTGTGCTTTAACAAGTGTCACTGGAGAATTTTTTCTTTAACACTGCCTATAGATAATGCCCTTAACCACTGTTTTGTGCTTGTTTCCAAAATGTATTCCTATTAAAAAATTTAAATATATTTTAATCTGAGAAATGTCAAATAATAGTGTTTAGCATGTAAAATGTTACTTAAATAGAGTAGGACCTCTGTAAGTTGACCACTCAAGGGACTGTAACAAACTGGTCAACATAAGGAGGTGGCCAACATAAGGAACCAGGCCTTATATGTACATGTGGTGCATGTCAGTCTATGAAAATTAGGCCAACTTAAAGAGGTGGTCAGTGTCGAGAGGTGGTCAACTATGGAGGTTTTACTGTATATTACTTACCTGATGTTTTTGTTTCTAGAATATAATATAATAAGATGTGTTATTTGAATGGCAATGTGTTTGTAGCAAGAAATCCTTGTAGAAACTGTTGGAGTTTTATTTATGTTACTGCAAAAACTGATGTTAGTTCAATCATTTTTTTACAAATATATATATGACAACAGATTGAAATTGCTCCTTAAATATCACTCTCCCAGATTATATCTCAGAGGGATATTATTTTCACCACTGAGAAATTTGATATTGCAGCTGTGTCTCTGCTATTGGCAGAGTGATTTTAGGTACTTAGGAATTTTTCAGATATGTTACAGTAGACTTTTATGGGTCAAATATATTCATATATGAATGTTTAAATTATATTTGACTTTACTCGAGGTTCTAAGTATAGCGACAATATTTATATCTTGTGCTGAAAGCTTATAACACCACTTAATATACAAGTGGAAAAGAAAGCTTTACAACTGTTTAGTTTACTAGAAAGCTGTTTTTTAATAATAAATGTAATACCATTAACTTACTTGGCTGTGGGGTATGCTCATAGAATTGCCTTCCCTGTATTCCTTTAATGCTATTTTTTTTTTTTTTTTTAAATAAAGAGATAGAGTCTCTCTTTGTTGTCCTGGTATGAGGGCAGTGGCATGGTCTAAGTTCACAGCAACCTCAAACTTGTAGGCTCAAGTGATCCTCCTTCCTCAGCCTCCCAAGTAGCTGGGAATACAGGCAAGAACTAATATTCCTGTCTAATTCTTCTATTTTTCATAGAGATGGAGTTTTTGCTGTCCTGCCTCAGCCTCTCAAAGTGCTAGTATTATAGGTATGAGCCACCACACCCGGCTTTTAGAAAACAAACTATATACCCCTATATACACATACACGCACATATACAGAGGGTGTAAGAACAATGTATACATATCTTAAGAAAAGAAAACTGCATTAAAATTATAATACTCAAGTCATATATGACAACAGCAATTATAAGAGATACAAGATACAAAATTCAACATAACAAACCTTATCAGTATATACTCAGTGTTGTAATTTTATATATACAGAGGGTGCCAAAAAATGTTTACTGTTTTTTATGTCAGGGGTCATTACAAAAGTTTGAAATACACAAAATTCAACACACATAAAATCCACACAGACAGAAACAAATGAAGGCCTCCCAACAATACCCATAAGCTAAGCAAGTGGAAACTTGCCCCCAGTGAATCAGAAAGGATGGTGTCGACTGTGTTCCTTGGAAGTGAAATAATGGACCATAACACAGTCTGTCTCAAAACTTTTGTAGTGACACATATATAGAGAGAAAGAGAGACAAGGTCTCATCTTGTCACCCAGACTAGAGTGCTTTGGCGCAAAGACAGCTCAGTGCAACATTGAACTCCTGCCTCAGCTTTCCAAAGTGCTGGGATTACAGGATTACACCACACCAGGTTCCTTTAATATCTCAAGATGCAAATTTGTAAGAGGATTCAAAGTCAGTGATGCATATAACTTAAAAGAACCAAGAAATTCCCATTTAGAGACCCTTTTTGATTTTTAGGACTATCAAACTTATAACTTTTACCTTCTCAACAACTAATCTAACCATACCTTATTAAATATTCACATACACTAAGGAAGTTTTTCCATTGGCATCTTTTCCATTGGAATCCTGTAAACTCAATAAGGATAAATATAAAAATCTTATCTTAGGAGCATGTTGCAAATCCTCAAGATGACAAGAATAAGGACTAGTAGAAATAAAATTTAACTAATGGGTCTAGGCACAGTGGCTCACACCTATTCCTAGCACTTGGAGGGGCCGAAACAGGAGCATTGTTTGAGGCCGGGAGTCTGAGATCAGGGTGAGCAACACAATGAAACTCCATCTCTATAAAAATTTAAAAATTGGCCAGTTGTGGTATCTGTCATCCCAGCTTCTTGAGAGGCTGAGACAGGAGGATCACTGAACCCAGTAGTTAGAGGTTACAGGGAGCTTTCATTGCACCACTGCGCTCCAGCCTGGGTGTCAGAGCAAGACTCTGTCTCAAAACAAACAAACAACAACAAAAAAACACTAATAAGAAAATACAGAGATAAAAGTGGAGGTAAGAAGCCTAAGGAGAAGAAATTACATGTGTCAAAAAGAAAACTAATAGAAGCAGGGGAAACTTAGAAAAGATTAGTTAATGCAACATCCTTAGAAAACAAAAGGAGAAAAACATAATGAGATTAATAAAAATGAAAGTAGAATTTTGAGGAAGACCAGAAGATAAAAGAACATTTTTTTTTTTTTTTTTTTTGAGACAGTGTCTTGCTTTGTCACCCTTGGTAGAGTGCCGTAGTGTCATAGCTCAAAGCAACCTCAAACTCCTGGGCTTAAGCGATTCTCTTGCCTCAGCCTCCCAAGTAGCTGGGACGACAGGCGCCTGCCACAATGGCTGGCTATTTTTAGAGATGAGGTCTCGCTCTGGCTCAGGCTGGTCTTGAACCTGTGAGCTCAGACAATCTACCCACCTCAGCCTCCCAAGTGCTGGGATTACAGGTATGAGCCACCTCACCTGGCCCCAAAGACCATACTTTTAACAAAAATTTTCTAACAAGAAAATAAAAATGGCAACAATGATATTTAATATTCAAATATCTATGCACATAAAATACTCATTCTGTTATATAGTAAACTGATACCCTTTGCACCAAAGAAAAATCATAGACTTCTAGAGCTTTGGAGCAAATCCATGGCCTTTGCTGCAGGTAATTTTTCTCCTTTTGAGAAACAGCTTTTATCTTGCTGCTTAGCCCCAGGTAGAGGCTGAATGACCAACTGTGGGTTATCAAGTGACTATACTAAGTGAGCTTCCCTTTATAAAATGCGTACTATCTGGGCCACCAAGCTCTAAAGTTGAGTATGCATGGCAGCAATCTGTGATTAAGTAGAAATGGCATGTAAGATATTGGACTTAGAAATGGAAGATTAGTAATTTCATGAAGAGTCTATCAACAGGGACTGTTCCTCTCCCTCAACCCACATCTACTGCCTTAAGGGAGTTTCTTACAACTGATTAATAGAGGAGGAAAAAAAATCCCAGCCCTGGTTTACAAATGGTTCTACATGTGATATGCTGGTACCAACTGTCCCAGTCAGAAGTGGTTTTAAAGCCCAGTAGTAGAGGGGTATTCTCCTCATGAGTGTAATTTTGAGCAACACATTTGCTTGTCCACCTTGTCTAGACTAAAACACAATTGGAAGTATAGATCTGCACTGACTCATGGGCAGTTACTAATGTTTGGGCTGTATGGTCAGGACCAGAGTGGAAGATTGATGTAAGAAGGCTTTAGGAAGAGGTATGTGGATAGCCATTTTAAAAGGGTACACAGTGAAAATATGTATGTGTGTCCCATGAAATACTCACCCAAGGGTGTCATTTGAAGAGGAGACTTTTGTTTATTTATTTTTTTGAGACAGAGTCTCACTCTGTTGCCCTGGGTAGAGTGCTGTGGCGTCACAGCTCACAGTAACTTCAAACTCTTGGGCTCGAGTGATCCTCTTGTCTCAACCTCCTGAGTAGCTGAGACTACAGGCACTTGCCACAATGTCTGTCTTATTATTCTAGTTTTAGTAGAGACAGAGGTCTTGATATGTTGCTCAGGCTGGTCTTCAACTCCTGAGCTCAAGTAATCTACCTGCCTTGGTCTCACAGAGTGCTAGGATTACAGGCATAAGCCACCACGCCTGGCCTTAAAGATACTTTTAATTATCTGGTGAACAAAACAATCCATTTTTTTGACATCAGTCAGCCACTTTCTCCAGCCACCCTAGTGGATTCACAACAGACCCCTGTGAAAAGTGATTGTGTTGTTCTGTATAGAGGCTCTGTGTGAACTCAGCAATAGGATCTTCTCCCCGAGGCTGACCTTGCAGCTTTGCTACATTGGTACTTCTGAGTGTCTAACTAGCCAGCAGCATAAATAAACACTGGGTCTCTTATTTAGCACCCTTCCTTGGACAGACAAGCCAGCCATCTAGTGATTGATTATATTACATTTCCCTCATGGAAGGGACAGAGATCATTTCACTGAAATAGACACATATGCTGAACACATGTTTCCCTTTCCTTCCTGTAATGCTAGCACCACTATCCAGGAACTCAAAGTGCTTTATTCATTTTCATTGTATTCTGTGTAACATTACTTATAATTAATAAACTCATTTCACAGCAAAAGAAAGGTGACAGTGGGATTATGCCCATGAAATTTACAGGTCATACCATATATTTTCTCACCCAGAAGCATCTGGACTAATAGAACAGTGGAATAGGTCACTGAAGACTCAGGTAGTTTGGAGACAACATCCTGAAGAATATGATGCTATCTACGAGATGCAGTATATATCACAGACCAATATGTGCCACTGTCTTTCCCACAGATAGCATAAATACAGGAATCAAGACATGGAAATGGGAGTGACTCTTCACGATTATACCTACTTGCAGAAATTTTGCTTTCCATCCCTGTAACATTGAACTCTACTGATCTGGTAGTCTTAATTTCCAGGGTTAAAATGCTTCTGTGAGGGGCCAAAAGTTCAAGTTATAGTTGAGCCCTTCATCCAGAAGGTGTGCCCATAGGGTAGAGCTTACCATTTCCCCTCCTTCCCACTCAATGCCCACACTTGACTATACTTGTGTTTTCCTCTTAGGTGGGAGTGTAGTTGTTTTTCTACTGGTTTCATATTAATATTGAGTACATTGGATTCTTCCATTTCCATTCTTGTGACACTTCACTAAGTAGAATGTGTTTCAACTCTATCCAGGTAAATAGAAAAGATGTAAAGGTTCCATATTTTTTATGGTTGAATAGTACGCCATGGTATACATATACTGCTGTTTATTAATCCATTCATGTGTTGATGAGCACTCGAGTTGCTTCTACGTGTTGGGAATCATAATTGAGCTGTAATAACATTCTAGTGCAAATTGTCCTTCTGATAAAATGATTTTTCTTCTTCTGGGTAGATACGTAGTAGTAAGATTATGGGATCAGTCACTTGGACATTTAGTTTTCCTTCTGCTCCTGAACTAGAGGCCAATAAGGTAGTTGTTTTATTTAATGGTGAGATTGAGCTAAATTACCAAGGTAAAATTGGGTAACTGATATACTGCAAAGGTAAAAATGACTATGTCTTGGAGATGGATTAAAGATGGCGGCCGAGTAATAGCTTCCCTGCAACTGGGCATGGTGAGTCTAGGGAGTTAAGACTCCAGGCATCTCTGGTGGTGGGATCTGCCTATAATCATCCCTTTGAGGATACAGGGAGTCAGCAAGGGACTTCTGGACCCCAAGAGGAGGATAAAAACAGTGGAAAACTGGCAAGTGGTTGCATGTGTTCGATCAACCTAATCCTGCTAGCAATCGTAAGTACCAGCAGCAGTGAGACTGCAAACCGGAAAGGCCTTACCTGTGAACTGTTTTGATGTTTTTGGACTTGGCACTCAGTTGAGCTGCCTTGGGGAGAGCTTGAGCAAGAGTGCAGAGAACTTTGGGCATTGTCTAGGGCCCCAGACTGAGCCGCTGAGCTGGGTTGCAGGGAGCCATTGTGAGAGAACTGCCCCGGCAAGCTCCACCCTCAGGGTTCCAGAGCAAGGATTGGGTGGGACCTAGTAACCTAGTGACAGAGCAGCCTAAAGGCGGGGACTGAGCTGCCTTACAGCCTTAACCCTCAGGGGCAGAGTGAGACTGGGTTTTGGCACACTGGAGACTTGAGCTGTTGCCCTGGGTAGAGTGCCGTGGTGTCACAGCTCATAGCAACCTCAAACTCCTGGGCTTGGCACCACCTGGACCTCCATAAAAGTACTGCCACAAACCCCAACCTGTGTCCCGCACCCACCGGGCCTCCAAATGCCCTGAACAGGAACAGTGGGAGCCACGCAACCCTGTGTCCTCCCTCTTCTGTCCTCCAGGCCTCCACACTGGCCTGTTCATCTGGACAGGGATACTGGTGGCTGTGTTCCCTCTGGAGCCCTCCCTGTCTCTGCACAAAGCCCTTCCCCTGACAGGAGACTGCTAGAGCCTTGGGCTCTCTGTGCCAAAGTCACTGGGCACCAGGCACTCCCAGAACCGTGTGCACCACCTCCTGCCATGTTGCTGGATCTGGGTGTGTCACACGCCGGAGCTGCTTCCACAACCAGAACTCCCTAGCTGGGAAAGCCCCAGAGGAACTGCACAGGGTCACTCCATACAAAGATCCAGCAACAATAGAGTGATCCCGCTAGTAATCTTGGAGAGACAACTCTGAGGACAGCCAGAGGCAATAGTGAAAAACAATCATGAAGTGAAATCAACAGAAAAACTCTGGCAATATGAACAATCAGAATAGATCAACTCCACCAAGGATCAATGGGGCAGACACAGCACAAGATCCCATGCACAAACAAATAGCTGAGATGTCAGAAATCAAATTCAGAATCTGGCTGGCAAATAAGATCGAATTAGAACTCCAAGCAGTAAACCAAAAGATATCTCAAGAATTCAACAAATTCAAAGACCAAATGACCAAAGATTTTGATACATTGAGACAAGAAGTTGCATCCCTCAAAGATCTGAGAAACACAGTAGAATCCCTCAGTAACAGAATGAAACAAGCAGAAGAAAGGATTTCTGATATTGAAGACAAAGCTTTCGAATGCTCCCAAAGTCTCAAAGAGGAAGAGAAACGGAGGACAAAAACAAATCACTCTCTCAGAGAGCTCTGGGATAATTAGAAGAAAACCAATATTCGTCTTATAGGGATCCCCGAAAGCGATGAAGTGGCTTCACAAGGCACAGAGTCTCTTCTTCAGGAGATTATGAAGGAGAACTTTCCAGACATGCCAAGAGATTCTGAAATTCAGATAGAAGACAGTTTCAGAACTTCAACATGACTCAGCCCAAATAAGACAATCCCCCAGACACATCATAATCAATTTCACTAAAGTTAATATGAAGGAGAATATTCTGAAAGCTGCCAGATAAAAGAAAACCATTACCTACAAGGGGAAGAATATTAGCATAACTGCAGATCTCTTTGCTGAAACCTTTCAAGCTAGAAGAGGATGGTCATCGACTTTTAATCTCCTAAAACAAAATAACTTTCAACTCAGGATCCTATACTCAGCTAAACTGAGTTTCATTTATGACAGAGAAATTAAATACTTCAATAACATTCACACGTTGAAGAAATTTGCCATAACTAAATCAGCTTTCCAGGATATTCTCAGACCTATCCTCCATAAAGACCAGTGTAATCCGCCACCAAAAAAGTAAACCCACCCAAAAAATTTTGATCAAATTCCAACTTCCACAGTCGCAAAAGAATTAAAAATGTCCACTGGACTCTGAAAAGGCTTATCAATATTCTCAATTAACGTGAATGGTTGAAACTGTCCTCTAAAGAGGCACAGATTGGCTGACTGGATACAAAAACTCAAGCCAGAAATTTGCTGCATACAATCGCATCTTACATTAAAAGACAATTATAGAGTCAAGGTGAAGGGATGGTCATCTATATACCAGGCAAATGGAAAGCAGAAAAAAGCAGGCATTGCAATCCTGTTCGCAGACACAATAGGCTTTAAACCAACCAAAATAATTAAGGATAAGGATGGACACTTCATATTTGTTAAAGGTAATAATATGATGAGATCTCAATTATTAATATTTATGCACCCAACCACAACGCACCTCAACTTGTAAGAGAAACTCTAACAGACATGAGCAACTTGATTTCCTCCACTTCCATAG
>CAUYPK010023967.1:0-30622 GCA_963574355.1 Loris lydekkerianus
AATTGGGAGTATATAGTCCAGTGTTGTTACTAGTCACGTGATGGTCGAGATATGAGGCGGCAGGAGAACGCAGTTGGTAGATGCGCAAAGCCTATTAATGCCGTAACCTCGATCCGCCCTCTCCCTCCCCTCCCCTCCCCCTCTACCCCCCTCCCCCTCCCCTCCGCCTCCCCTCCCCCTCCTGCTAAAGTAGAGAGCCCTCAGGCACCTAAGAGCAATTGCTCCTGAGCAAGGTAACATAGTGCATCCGGAACCTAGATAAGCAGGGGGCTGGAGACCTGGCCAGTCCTGGGGGGATAAGTGGTGTCAGAAGTGAGCTAGTAAACGCCACTGACAAATGGCATAGATGGCAGGACAGAGAACAAGCCACTGAGATTTAGTAGACATGGGCCCAAGGGAGAATAAGAACAAACAAAAGAAAAAGAAGAGAAATAGAAATACATAGAGGGAAAAGAAATAGCTAAGAAAAAGACAGCCAACAACAGGACTTTCTCACTTAGGTTTTCCTCTTTTCCTGCACTTTCTTTCCAAATTCTACTTCTGTGGAGTGGCTTGGAATAAGGTTTCAGTAAGCCCTCCAGGGAAAAAAGCTGATAAAAGCCTTTAGAAATAAAAGGGAAAGAGAAAAGATAGAACTCCCAGTAAGAAGAACCTTTAGTAAACAAAAGCCTTTAGACTTGGGGTTGAGAAAAGCCTTCAGCAAAACAGCAAAGAGAAAAGTTTGGGACTAGGTTGCAAAAGTTTATTGACTTAGGGAAAGGAGCCTTTAGTTGCCTTCCCCTAGGCCAGCATCCACTGTCAGCAGGAAGCAGCTTTGGAACCATCAACGCCCCCTGTCCCTTTAAGGCAATAAAAGGGAAAGACTATAAAAGACAAAAGGCCTACAGAAAAAGTCAGAAAAATCATGGCAAATGAGCTACAGCAGTTACAAGATCAGATTGAACAGTCCAAAGATTGGATGAATAATCTCATAATTGAAGCCATTAAATGCTATATTGGCATAGTAACTCAGACTGGGCAGCTAGATCAGATGAGAAATTCCCCCAGCTAAAATAAAATGCTATAAATGCAGAAAGCTAGGCCATATGAGAAAATATTGGAAAGGGAAAAGAATATCACATACTCTTAAAGAAACAAAGCATGTAAACCTCCAGGTATATGGCCCAGGTGTAGAAAAGGGCACCATTGAGCGAGAGAATGCCTCTCTCAATTTGACAAAGATGGAATGCCTTTACGGCAGGCCCCAGCAAAGAATATGGGTCTGAAGTTCTACCCACTCACCAGCGACTTAAGCCCCTCTAATCCCTTCCACGCACCACCCCAGGTCCTGCTGCTTTAGACTTACCAGCATGTGATAATGTTTTACTTTCCATCAAGAGAACAAAAAAATTGAAAACAGGAATGCGTGGTCCTCTTCCCCCAGGTACTGTTGGGTTATTAGGAGCGAGTAAGCATTTCATGGGGTGTCTGTCCACACAAGTGTTAAGGGTGGCTTTTTAGGAGAAATTCCGATCATGATCTCGGTAAACCAACCAAACCAAATTTTAGCCAGACAAAAGATTGCTCAATTGCTGCTCCTGCCTCACATTAAATTACAGAGTACTGATAAAAAATGTACCGACGATCTCAGCAGTACAAACAGTATTTTTTGGCAAACTTCTATTAAGAATAGGCCTCAATTAATAATCACCTTGAAAGATCCTTGACTGGCCTATTCAATACTGGTGCCAACGTCTCTATCATAGCTTTAAATCAATGGCCTAAGGAGTGGCCGAAACAGTTGATGTTACTTTTACAGGAATAGGAACTTTAAATTCAGTCTTTCAAAGTCTATTGCCTTTAACCTGTTTAGGATCAGATGGTCAAAATGCTCACATTCAACCATATATAGCTGATATTACTATTAATCTGTGGGGTCAAGATTAACAGTGGAAAACTATGGTAACTATTCATCTCAGTAAAACATTAAAGTTCCCATCCGTGTGATCCTGTGTTGGAAATTGTAAGGAGAGTAGAAATGAATATTGCAGGGCTTATAAAGTAAAAAATTATAGTAAACTAAGTTTAACTTATTGTGGAGAAAATTTAATGTAGAGTTCTATTTGCTGTGAACCCTGGACCAACCTCTGGGGAACCTCTAGATGGCCCCCCATCGTCCAGTTTCAGCAGAAGTAGCTTGCAGTGGTCAGCGTCCCTTTTTCTTAACTGCAGTTGGAGTTTCTATTCAGAGAGGAAGGATTGCTACAGGGTTCTACCACTGAGGGCTGGATAGAGAGCTCCCCATTCTCTAGGCCTAGGTGAGTTTAGATTTCTAATGATGATGCTGGCCTCCGTTTTCTTTTGTGAAAACCCTGACTTCACTAATCTTTTTTTCCCCCATGAAGAAAAGCTCGGTGAAATAATCAACAAATTTTCTCCCTCACACAAGAGGGGGGAGAATATAGAGGGCTCAGAGAGCCAGAGGGCCTCTGAGATGATTTGTAGCTTGGGGCAGACCCCCGGGAAACTCATTCTTAGGTGTTAAAGTTTAATCATCCTCTGGAGTCAGGGAGAGCCACAGCCCGTGGCAATCCTTGAGCACTCGGTCATTGGCTAATACTCCCCTCACCTGTCAAATAGCTACTGTGGATGTTGCTCAGGGCTACCCTATACTTAAGGTTAGCCTGCCTCTTGCAAGCTTGTACTTTATTATTATTTTGTTTTATTAAATCATAGCTGTGTACATAAATGCGATCATGGGGCACCATACACTGGTTTTATAGACTGTTTGGCACATTTTCATCACACTGGTTAACATAGCCTTCCTGGAATTTTCTTATTGTGTTAAGACAATTATATTCTACACTTACTAAGCTTGTACTTCTAATCCGTGTAATGCCTGTTTCCTTCCTGAGTCACAGAGACAGGGTGTTAGGGAATGCAACACTGTTGGCCTTTGGGGATCCCTAAACAATTGGGCTCAATTATTTTCTAAGCTTATAAAGAACATTATACAGATGCAACTACACATAACTGTAGTGTCAACAGCAGTATATATAAGCATAGTCATGACCAAGCCAGTGGGATCAACCTCTTGTAGGTGTTATAAGGATCATTTCTCCTTTGTACACCTACAATAGTATATTGCATATACGTGCAAGTCGTGAGATCTTCCTTGAATTGATTTTAGCTGGTTGGTGGCATCTGCACTTACTGGACATTAACAGTAATGTCAAAGGCATGGGATAGGTGACATCAGTGCACCTAGCGTTTGGCACGAGTCATAGGCTGGGTGAGCCAGAGGGAGGGGAAGGATCACTGAGTCTTGCCCCAGAAGAGCAGGGTAGGAGTCAAAGAGGACAGCGAATACAGTGCTGAGCTGGAAGAAGGACCTTTTGATGGGGCCACAGCAATTTAAGTCCCAGTCATTTCTACAGCTACTCTGGATATTAACTCTGCCTTTTCAGGAACAAACAAGGTCCATTTGGAGGGTTTTATCACTCCTGGCCAAAGGTCCAGAATTGAACTTGGGTGCAATGCTAATGCCATGACTTTTTTTTTTTTTTTTTTTTTGGTAGTACCTTAATATTTTGGGAACTCCTTAAAGGCTTACCTTTCCTATAAAATGTTCCGTCTCATTCCAGATCTATACCTCCAGCTAGACAGGAAAAGTCCAAAGTCCCCACTCACCCTCTGGAAAGCGTCATTCCCCACACTTTCTCTCCATCTTCTGCCCTGGCTAGGCCCGGGTGGCTCATGCCTATAATCTCAGCACTTTGGAAGGCAGAGGCAGGAGGATAGCTTAAGTCCAGGAGTTTGAACAGGCTGGGCAACACCATGAGACCCCATCTTTATAAAAAATAATTTTAAAAGTTATCCAGGTATGGTAGTGCATGCCTGTATTCCAGCCACTTGGGAGCCTGGGGCTGGGCCAAGGAGTATCACTTGAGCCCAGGAGTATGAGGTGGCAGTGAGCTCTGACTGTGCCACTACACTCCAGCCTGGACAACAGAGGGAGACCCTGTCCTTAATTATTTTTTAAGTCATATACACAGATCACGAATACATTTATGCATATGTGGGGTATAGTGTGTTGATTTTTTAATACAATCTGTGCTTACATCAAACGAATCAACATAGCTTTCACCTCATTTACTTGATTGTGTTCAAACACTTATGTTCTACAGTTAATTTGACTTGTACCCTTGCAATATGCTCCTGTCCTTAATTAAAAACAACCTGAAATCTTCTGTCCTCACTACAACAGCCCCACCCTTTCTTAGTCACTCACTTTGTGAGAGTGAAGGAGAGGAAGGGAGCTCTATTTGTGCTTGTGATCAGAGGAGAAAGCCCACATACAGAGACAAACTGAGGATCGCCTTGACTCTTGCTTAGTTATGATCCAATATGACTATGATTTACTATGAAACAGGAGGCAGAGGTATTGGGAATGGAGGGGAACGGCTGGCAACCAGGCTCAGGGAAGTGCAGGGTGCAGGGATAACAGCAGGCTCTTTCTCTTCCTCGGATGCCCTCACTCCCTTGCAATCCTTCACCCCTTAGCCATGAGAAGCAAAGGCACCTCTTGTGGGGGGTGGAACATTCTGTGTTAGGAAAGAGGGCATGCCATCTCTGGCGGGGTGAGTTCAGGGTTCCATCAGTTCATCCAACAAGTTTCATCATCAGCTCTTGTATGTTTCACCCTCACATTCCTAAAAATTCTGAGAGCCGTTTTGGCAACCTTTTTCTGTCAATGCCACAAATCCTTTCCCAGCTGTCAAAATCAGACAGAGGTCACAGATAAAAAGTTAAACAGTTATTGTTTTCAGATAAGATATAAAAGATAAGAAAAGCCAAGTGCTATCTATTTAGCACAAGAGGATAAATGAAATCTAAATTGTGAGTTAAAGAACTGGGTGGGTGTGTATGGGGTGGGGGTAGGAATTTGATAAGGAGAGAATCACAAAAAGATAAAATTTTGAAGTGAGGGATGATAGAAAGAGGAAAGATGGAGGGGCTGGCATGTATGAGATGAGTGTTCCAGAGACACCTGCTGTTCACCCTGGTTTGAGACAGCAGAACAATTATCACCTTTCTTCACCAGGGGCTCACACCTGCTTCATCAAGTGTTTCTCACATGACAGGGATGGCTGGCAAGGCAGGGCAGGTAATCAGGACAGTTAAGTAGCAGGATGGGCAGGAGAGAAGTGAGAGGAGAGATTCAGGCAAGTGGGGCCCCAGGAGTCCAGAGAAGCCAAAGGCACTGGGGAAAGTCTGAGTTAATGGGATATGAAAACCCACGGATGCCTAGAACTGTCAAAAAAAAAAAAAAAAGACAGCACATAATAGGATTATTTATGGTGAGATCTAGGGGACAACAAAACAAGAGAACTATTCTGTTAACTCCTGATTTAGGGGTGATGTGGAGATTATAACACCAAGCAAAGCTACCTACAAGTGAGATGTTTGGTATAGGATCCAAGCGTGAGAGGCAGTTGGACAAGAAACTATCGTGGAAAAAACTTCATGAATAAACTGAGCCCCAGGGAGGACAAGCTGAGAGGGGAAGATTGAGGAGAATGTGTTCAGGGAGGTAAAACGTTGCTGGCTCTGAAACACAAACTGTGGCCGACCGATCAGACTGTTAGCCTGAGACGCAGGATGGGCACAGTGCCCAGAGTCCCTCCCTGCACGTTACTCCCTGTGTCCCCAGCTGTCCCACCGGGAAGGAAGAGAAAAGTGGGGAAACCCAATTTGCTCCTACATCTGGGAGAGCAAGGAGGTCAAGGGTGAAGGGACATTCCTGTCTGGAGGGTTCACCTTGGAGGTCTGATGCTACATGTTCTCGGCATAATGAGCTAGGGACGTTCCCCTGGGCTGGGACTTGGCTATCACTGCAAAGAATGTAAGGTCCTAAGGCAGGTCCCACGGAGGCTTTTCAGTTCCCCCAGGTTGTTGTGACTTCTCTTTTGGTGGCTGCTCCCTGTTGGCCAGGCCATGATGCCAGGTGGGATGGAAAGTCTGTGGAATGCCCACCCACACCTCAGGGGAGACACAGGGAGCAGACCCAGAGAGACAGCATCCAGACATACACAGCCATGCATTCAGAGAACTGAACTGGGCCTTCTAAGCTCTGCTTTGATTCCTTGTCTTCAGTGATGCCCACCTTCGTGGTGATTGCTTAGCACAGTCAGAGTTCTTCACTAGCCCTCCGTGCTCATCCTCCACTATCACCCCGGTTGAACATGCTGCCACTTGCCATGGGTCCCTCCACATGCCCAGGCCTCCTACCTTCTGTAACCTCCCTGTCCTCATCACCATAGTCCTCTCAGAATCCTTCCCACTCTGCAAGGCTGTCTGAATGCCACTGCTTACCTAGCTGTATGACTCAGCTACCTTCTCTGCACCTCAGTTTGAATGCAGTAAAATGGGGATAATTGTGGGATGATTAGATGGATCACACACACACAGGGCGCTCGCCACAGGGCCTGGAGCACAGCGCGCTCTAAGGAAGTGCTTGTCTTACCCACTGGGGGTCCCAGACATCTGCCTGGCTCTCGGCCTCCTACTTCCCTCTGAACACTCCAGTGCTGCTTAGAAGATAGCCAGTAAGGTGACTCCTCCAAGCAGGATTTACTTTCCTTTGCACTGTTGTCCCCTGTTTAAGTTGTCAGTTTTGAAAGGAGCAGCATGCAGCCCTGAGCTGCTTTCTTCACTTCTCTTCCCTATTCAGTGTTAAATTCTCCCAGCAAAGGATACACATGGCCTCAAGGTGTTGATGTAATTCACATTCCCTCCAATTTACTAATTTAAAGCCAATGGTTTTTAGGATAGTCAGAGTTGTTCAATCACCACAGTCGATTTTAGACCCTTTTTCAGTCACCCTGACACTAAGCCCCATACCCATTAGCAGTCACTTCCCATTTTCCTTAATCTCCCCAGCCCTGGACAACCAATCTACTTCCTATATCCATACATTTGCCTATCCTGGACATTTCATATAATCCTGACTTTTTATAGAGGCTAAATTCTTTGACTCATCATTCATCTATTTCTCCAAAATAGCCAGCCATCAGACCAGGCACATAATAGGCATGCAATAAATGTCCTTTTGAATGAAAACCAAAAACATGGGTTCAAATTAAACATATTGTTTCACATTTCATCTTTAGATCTTGTCAGTCCAAAGCAAGATAGATCAGGAGCAGGAGAGATATAGTTTTGTTTTTCTACAGAATAGAAAAGTTTTATGAAGACTATTCAAAGTGAAATTCTAGTGCAGTTGTCTCTCAAATCTGGCTGCACCTTAGTGTCATGTGGGAAACAAATATTAAAGCCTGACCCCTGCTCCACCGCACACTGCTCTCAACTGACTTATCTGTCAGTCTGGGGTAGAGCCCATTGACCATTATCCTTTAAAAATTTCCCCTGTGATTCCATGAGCAGCCAGGGTTGAGAATTCTTGTTCCAATGGAAACAAGCCTTCTAAGCAAGAATAATTTGTTGAGTTCCAGCCATGCCCAACACGATACGCAGCCAAAATTTTCAACTCTGTCTTCAGGGAAATGAATCTCTGAATTTTTAAGAAGGCAATAAAAACCAGAACATTCATCTCACAAAAATTTTCTTTATGGTCAATGCTACTTTTACTCTGAGCCATATGAAATTGCTAACATTTGATGGCTTTGAGCTATAAGAAAATTTCACATCATTCAATCTAATAGAATGCTCTTATTTTATGACATGAGATACATTTAATACTCCATGTGAACCCCTACCCTTAACTAATCACCCATTCATCTTCCTTGTGCTTCACACATTTTTTAAAGAGAACAATTGAAACCTTCTTAAATACATATCTCTAATACAAGACAGAAAATTAACTTATATTAAGGGAGACAAAAGCATGGAAATTCACAAACAGATAAACACCGACTTTATAGACCTCTACTTCCCCACACATTATTTCTGGAAAGCGCGTCATAAAGTAGATTGTCATGAAAGAAGATATATTTTCCCCTAGGAAAAGTTTTATGATTAGAGATTGTGTTCCTGACTAGCTCTCATATAAATCAGATATAATCAACAGGTCATGAAAGCAAAACTGTGACATCCATAAACCTCTATAAACAATTATTCAAGCACTACAAAATTGTCAAAATTATATTTTATCCATTGATCATCACACTGTCATTTAAAAAGCAACTGAGTACTACCTCTCAAAATCCAAAAAGTGCACATTCTATAATCTACCTCTAGAGATCTTTACTATAGGAAAACTGGCTGTTTCTTTCCTCCCTCCTTTCCAGAACCAAGTATAAATGTCTTGGTCCAGATGCAAGGTCCTGCCCAGTCCCATATGGCCTGGGCAGAGCTCTGTAGCTGCCCATCCTTCCTCTTCCTCATTCGAGGCCCTGCTCCTTCCACCAGCAAGTGGAGTGCTGGTCCAGGCTCTAAGGATAAACCCCGTTCCCTGTCAGGAGGAATTTAAAGAGCTTCAGTTCTCTGGTGCAGGCACCACAATGTCTAGTCAACTGCATTTCTGCTTTCTCATCTCAGGCTGGGAATCTGGCTCCTACCTCCTTACTGTGACCAAAACTGTGGGTGTCTGAGCCCTAACGAGCCTCTTGCTTGCCAGATCCCTTCATCACTCCATCTCAGCCTGCGAGGGACTGAATTCCTCCCGGTGAATCCCACCGTGCAGCTGGAAGGAGCCCTGCTTCTCACTGCCATTATGAAGCCAAATGCTGCTCTGGAAAACGAGTGGCTTGTGAATGAATTCCTGGATTTCTGCACACGCCATCACTATGGACAACTGAGCAGCCACTGCTACCTCTTGCTGGGTCTCCTGGGGGAATGGGCATTTGGGAAAGTATCAGCACGTGGTTCTAGGGCAGTGCTGCTCAGCCTGAGGTGATTTTATACCCCCCCCCTTGGGGGGGGGGGCACTTGGGAACACATGAGTCATTTCTAGTTGCCAGAATTGAGGATATTCTAATGGCATCATGTGTCTTGAGGCCAAAGTTGCTGCTAAACATCCCATAACTGGCTGAGGTTGAGAAACACTGGAGAAATCCAAAAGAACCTTCTGCAGCACTACAAACCAAATCAAACTGAAAATTACCCACAGCAAAGGATAAAGCTTCCATTTCAGTAAAACATTCCTTTCCCCTTCCAATTATCAAAATTCATGCTCACTAGAGAAAAATTAGGAAATAAAAGCAAAGGTCTCATTTGAATACTATCACTGCATATTTTTACGTAGTTTTCATCACATGCATAACTTATACTGTTCTCTATGTAATGTGCTAATCAAGCTTTTCTCCTTCTAACCACAGAGCTCTGCAGCCCTCAGCTTCACTGCTATGTGACATTCCTCCCCACGACCAGACCAGTGTCATTAGCCATTTCTTATCAGTGTCCATTTAAGTTGTTTCTAGGTTTTCACTATTGTAAAAGCTGTTATATTTATGCCATATTCTGTGGCATAAATATAATATACATATTTAATATACATATTTTCTGTGTGTATGGTTATTTCCTTGATAACCCTTAAAGGAAAGGAAAATGATTTGCTGAAGGATTTTATCTAACATCAAAGCCCCGGTGAAATGTTTCCCTGAGCTTCATCTCTGCTCTGTCCTAAAAACATACACCAAACCTACAACCACGAAAGTCATTGTATGATGAACATCAAAAAAAAACAAAAAATCCATCCCAGAACTTTCTGAATAGAGCATTGCAGAGGATCATGAGAACAAGAACAGGTCTTGTGATTTTTGGCACAGAGCGACAACTCATATGTCCTTAAGATGGTAGCATTTGCTGTTTAGAGCCACAATGATTTTTAGTCTGTCTCTCTAAGCACAATGCCATTTTCTCTTCATTAAAGCAATTTAGTTTTTTGTGATTTTTTTCCTCATGTACTTAGATCTTTGAGAATGCAATAGATTTGACAAACATCTTAACAGCTGTTTGTTAGAATAAAACCCATAACATTTTGAAATAAAAACAAGTCAGAACTAAATTTTTTTCATTAACACCCAGATAGTTTTCTGAAGTTTTGGTGGCTGATTACAATATGGCTGCAAAAGAGACTTTACTCTTACTTTCTTCCTGCTTTCAGATTCACAGGGAAACTTACACAATTCTACTACATATAAATCAAAGCAAAAAACAATCTTTTTTTTTTTTTTTTTTTTTGAGAGAGACTCTCACTCTGTTGGCCTAGGTAGAGTGCAATGGCATTATAGCTCACAGTAACCTCAAAGTCTTGAGCTCCAGCAATCCTCTTCCATCAGTTTTTCCACTTTTAGTAAAGAATGGGGTCTCGCTCTGGTTCAGGCTGGTCTCAAACTTGTGAGCTCAGGCAATCCCCCCACCTTGGCCTCCCAGAGTGCTAGGATTATAGTCATGAGCCACCTGCTAGGCAAAAACAATATATCTTGATATGCAAATGTGGAAGATGGCAGGAAATGGTAAGAAGTTGGGAATCAGAGAAAGTGGGTTTCTACTTATAAGCAAACCTGTGCCTTCGGGCAAGTCACTGACATTACTACCTTTCAATTGCAGAAAAGGAAGACTATCAAATACGAAATGACATGTTGAAGTAATCTTAAGAGAAAGTACTTCTTTAAAGGCAACAACATACAGAGCTGTCACTGGGTATCACTGTTAATGTACTGTAGTTTGTGATGTCAACCCAGGTATGGCCAAGGAAAGGAAACCAGTTCTGACAAGGTGAGCTGTGGGACTGAAGGAAGCAGGCAGATGTCTCAGTGAGTGAGTTAGTGGCTCAAGAACAGGTTATCATAGCAGGAGCCAAGTCTGGAGTCACCAGCTGGGAACCAGGACATCAGCAATGCCTGGTGTGGGGATAAAAAATGACCTCACATCAGCAAGCACATCAGCACGTATCAAGGTCCACCACATCTAGAGGTTCACGTCTGATACCACCACGTCTAGAGGTTCATGTCTGAGAAGTGCTTTGCTCATCTTAGTCAATCCTCCTAATAGCTGGTCAGAGATGTTACAGAAACCTAGATGAGATGGAGGCTCAGAGAGCTCCAGTGCTATACAACCGTACAGCAGCAAAACAGCTAAGTAGAGGCTTCAGCTACTGTCTTCTAACTCAGAGCCCAAGGGAAAGACTAGGCAAGAGGAAGGGTTAAACAAGGAGGTTGGTGACAGTGCAGAGGGACCCTTGAGGCAGGGCTGAGGCTGTGGCTCCCCTGCCTCTTCCTTCACAGGCAAAACACTTCCCTGCCACTTCCTTTCACACACAAGTAACACACTTGCAGCCACTGGCCAATAGGTGTCCCCTATTGGAGGTAAGGTGCCCACCTTGCCAAGGGCAGGGTGGGGTAGGGTCGGGGGTCTCACCAATGGACTGAGATGTTCCTTCAGTGACAGGGGGCACTTCTTGCTGCTACGCTTGTCTTCTCTCACCTACCCATCCTAAGACCTGGGTTAGGGATGGGTAACAGGGCTGGAGGACTTCACCTTGTACTATGGAAGTAAGAGAAGCAATGACAGAACCTTGGTCCATGGGTAAAATTTAGCACAGTGTGTTAAACCAACAGTCCAGCCAGCCTAGGACTTGTCTGTGACAGTAGAATCAAATAACTAATGCCATGTTTTGTAGTTGGTTTCTTTTGTTTAATAACAGAACTTCTTCCCTCCCCCCCAAAGGAAATCTCATGTGGAAGCTCAGAATTTATAATAAATAAATGGAGTGGTTCTGGTCTAATGAGATGAAGGAAGCCTCAAATGCCCTCTTCTCGCCCTTCCCCAGACACCTCCATGGATCCTAGGCCTGTACACATGATTGGACCCGTTGGCCTAAACACAAATAGGTAGGGACCCCAAGCATTCTCACTCCCCCCAGAAATCCAGTAGTAGTTCACTACCATTCCATTTTCTAAAACCTCTTTAAAAAACCTGTTTAAATTGTGCATCTATACCACACTTTTGGCTACAGTCCACTATTTTCTAGCCCCATTTGGAAGTACCATTTACCACCCCTCTCTTGTCCTGACCTCACGCTGCTCTGACTGTAAGGGGTATCTTTGACATTGTTCTGCTAGAACTATGACTTGAGAAACTTTGTGTACATCCTACTCCAGCTTTCCAGACGGGAACTTTCCTAATCTGTTTAGTCTGTTCTCACTGGGGAATTAAATATAATAATGTATGTAAAGCAAGGGAGGTGGCATGAAGAATGGGTCCACCAAATGCCATGCCTTTATGCTTTTTTCATTTTCCTCATTTAAAAGGCTCTTCAGTTCTGCCTTCCATTGTAATCCTTTGCTCCTTCTTGATCACACTCATTGCTGTGTCACCACTAAGGAGGTCAAGATGGCTCATCTTTGCCAACATAGCCAAATACTGATACCATAAACACTAACGCCAACTGGCACCTTGTAAAGCACCACCACAGCCAGGAACACAGAGCTTACTCTGCTCTAAGTGGCCTCTTGATTCCCTTGCTATGAATAGTGTAGCTTTAAGACCATTATGGATTTGCATAACCCATGGGGCAGAAGGGAGGCAGGGGAGGGAGATAGGGGAAGAGCAGAAGAAAGGGGGAGACAGGGAAAGTGGGGATGGAGAGAATGAAAGAAAAAGAGGGGAGGGGAGAGAGTGGGAGAACCGAGCACCAGTGAATTGGGAGGATTTGATAGAATCAAGCAATTCAGGAAAAGGTAATAAGTTTACTCTTCAGAGAGGCATGACAAGCAGAGAAGAATCATATTGTTAAGGAGGGAGCTAGCATTCCCTTTCCGAATTTGGAGGCAGAGGAAAAAGAAATCACAGGGTAGCCTAAGACACTAGTTGTGGGAGGATAAATTGACACAGCCTTTTGAAAGGGCCATTTATCAGTATCCATCACTGTGTTTTTTGTTTTTTTTTTAAGACAGTCTCAAGCTGTCACCCTGGCGTCACAGTCACAGCAACCTCAAAGTCTTAGGTTTAAGCTATTCTCTTGCCTCAGCCTCCCAAGTAGTTGGGACTACAGGTGCCGACCACAACGCCTGGCTATTTTTGTTGTTGTTGTTGCAGTTTTCATTGTTTTAGCTGGCCTGTGCTGAGTTTGAACCCGCCAGTCTCGGTGTATGTGGCTGGCACCCTACCCACTGAGCTATGGGCGCCGCCTCCGTCAGTTTTGAGTATACCCTAACTCCAGTCATCTTATTTCTAGGAATCTAAATTATAGAAATACTTAACATTGCACACATAGATGTACAATGATGTTCATTCCAGTATTCCTAAGGGAAAAATCTTGGGAATAACCTAAGTGTTCATCAGCAAAGACTAATGAAATAAATTATGGTGTGTTTATACAATGGATGCTAGGCAACAGTGAAAACGAATGACGTGGTCATATATGCAGCAATGTATGGGAAAAGGTCTCAAAATGCAGTAAGCTAAAAAGGCAAGTTGTAATGTATGTAATTTTGGCTTTTAAATAACAAATACTCATATAAACATAAAACCATCTGGAAGAATACACAATGATCATCTAAATTTTTTTGAAGGGAGTGTAGAATTGTCACTTTATGTACTTCTATGTTGTCTAAATTTGTAACTAAAAACAGTTCAGTGGGAAAACTAGAGTGGTCATGTACGTGGGCTGTGAAGCCCACTACTTGACTTTGAATCCCAGCTCTGCCTCTTCCTTGAAGTCTGACCTTGGAGATGTCACTTAACCTCTCTCTGACTCAGTTTCCTCATTTATAAAATAATAGTACTAATCATAGGGTTGTTGTGTCAATTGAAAGAGTTAAAATATTCATAAAAAGGCTATAAAAGGGCTGGAATAAACACTCAAATTGAGAATTTATTGTAAACACTTGATAAACTATTAGCCTAAAAGAGTAATTTGATTTTTTTTGATTAACAGGCTAGAAGGGGAAAAGTGAGCAAAATCAGATTAGTGCCAGCTGATAAATGGCCTTAAATACCAGGCTAAGTAGTAAGAATGCATTTACTCAGTAGGAAATGAGAAGCTTTTCATTCATTCAAGTATTTGAGCATCCTCTGCGTGCCAGACACCATTCTATATGATTGGGATATGTTAAGTGAATGATGTGGACCAGTCCACATTTTAGAAAAGGACCAAGGTAATCAAGACAGGTTTTGGGGTCGTGATGGGTCTATGCCTTATAATTGCCTTCTATGTGTGTTTGTGGAGAGATGATGAGGAAGGCTGGGGACTGTCAGCTGTGCACTGTTTGGGTGAGTGGTGATGAGGGCCCAGATACACAATCCAAGCCTGAAGCCTGGAAGAGATCTCAGGCCTGAGATAACAGAGGACTCCTGATGTCTAGGTGGTAACTGAAGCCAGAGGAGTCAGATGGTGAGACAGAACTCTGAATAGCACCTTTTCAGAGTTCATCCTAGCCTTGCCCAACTCAGGTGGCCTGGAGTCAAGCAACCTGGCTCTGTCCCCAGGTTTATTGCCACTGACCAGAGGAACCCTGACAGTCTGAACTTCTGGGTCTTGGAATCCTCTTATAAAACAAAGGGTCTCTCTTGATAATCTCCAGGACCCTCCTCAGCTCTAATATTCTATACTTCTCATGTCATCACTAAGAGGCGAATGAATAGGACTTCCTTTCCCATTACCAATGTATTATGTTCCTGAGTCAAAAGAGAAATCCTAACATAGCATTCAGATGGCAGCATAGCGTATGAAGAGACTGTTTACATTTTCTTCCTTTTTGAGAAAATGCATGTTGAATTATAAGCCAATTGTATGTGTCAAGGTCTGAAAATAGGTTACTCAAATAATTCTGTTCCTAACGTGCAGCTGTTCTGAAGCATAAACCACATTCATTTAGTAAAATCAGCATCTGTTCTATAAGGACTATGAGCATTTATCTGGCCCTGATTTTTAGAGTGAAAGGTCAAATACACAAGAGGTGAAGCACAGTGGAGTCCACTGTGCCAGATGCAAACAGGGGCCTGAAGGCCAATTATAAATTGTAATATCTGAATTTGTGGGTATTTAAATTAGATGGATTAGAAGATCAAAAGAATTAAATCATCGTATATCAAAGTGGCAAACAGAAGCTGCAGAAGGCCATCTTTCATGGGTTCATTTATTCGACAAATCAATCTTCACAAAATAAACAGACTCTGACTCATTTCCCATGCTTGTAGTAGTTAGGTTCTCCCTACTACTCACCAGGGTCATGTACATGAACTTCAGGCTTACTGTCTGTGTGAGAAAAATCCAGCATGAAGAAAACTCTAGGTTAGAAGAAACTGCAACTGTCTGCAACCCACGAGTAAAACACTAGCCCTGATCCCATCTGCTGCTCACCAGCTACGTGACCTTAGGCAAGTTACTTAGGCCCTTCTACCTCAGTTTTCCCTTCATAGAGCTGGGATGAGGATGTTACTCCTATCAGTGCATTATTCGGTGCCCGCTGTAGTGAGAACCAAATGTCTGTTTATAAAAGAAATCTTAGTAGTTCGAGGCAACACAGGCAGCTGAGAGCAGTTGCACATTGATTCTCTTAAAGAACGCTTCCTTTCTGCTCGTCCTAGTCAGCTCATAAAAGCACCATGGAAAACCTTCTACAAGAACTGCTAAAACAGACCACTAGGGAAGGTGGATGCAAACAGGAATGGTCTGTTGCAAGACTGGTGAGCAATCCCAGCTCAGGAGGGGGTAAGAGGTGCTACAAGGGACACAGTGGAGAGGGCTCCCTGCCTGGAGTGGGAGGCTCGGGTGGGACTTCCTGGAGAAAGCAGCTAGAGAACGTGACTCAGCCGTAGTGACCAGGAAGTTGACGCGAACCTAGAAGGATCTGGACAAGTGATCTTTTGGGACCCTTTTTCTGGATCAAAGTGTGAGGGAGCATTGGGAACACATCCTCAGGGTATCTGGTAGCATAAGTAATTAGAGCACAGACAGTGGAGTTGGGCCCAAGGTTCAAGGCCCAGCTTTGCCACTTACTATCCTGTGACCTTGAAAAAAAATCTTAACCTCTCTAAGCCTCAGTTTGTATATCTATAAAATGGTGATAATGACAATAACAGTGTCCATCTTATCAGGAGGTTGTGAGGAATAAATGAGAATAATACTCAAGACCCAGGCATGAAGCCTGAGAGTCAGTGCCCATTAAACAGCTGATTTCACCACACTAGCTATTCAGTCCCAAGTGCCCCAGTGAAAGCCTAGGTATATTTATCTTTGGATTGTGATGGACAGTTTATTAGCTGGCTTTTATATTGGCTTTTAACATTTCCAGTGAGAACTCCTTTAAAACATGCCATCTGCTGCCTCTGCTATTTTTCTTCTTTGTATTTTTTTTTTTTAATTTCAAAACAAGGCAGCTATTTTAAAGTATGTCTGAGGGGTTACCTATTATTCATTAGAGTCCAAGGCTTTTTGTAGGAAGAATTTCATGTTGGGATGCTTTGGTTAAAGAGCTGACTGTCCTGTTCTGTCTTCTTCCTGGCCAGCCCCTGGGAATGAGTGGGCGTCTCCTACCACCCACCGAGGCAGTATGTGTGTGTATAATGTGCCGTCCAGGGCAGCACCGTGGAGGCTGCAGTCAGGACAGCCCAAGTTCTGGCCGTGGCCCTTCCTATTACAAACTGTGTGACTTTGGACAAGTCACTCAAATGCTCACCATGGGCTAAATCCCAGGAGACCGTTCACCCAGGAGGGTGGACAACAAATGCACTGTTCCCCTTCAAGAGTTCTCAGAGAACTCCAAAGGGATACAAAAGCCATTGTCTCCGCCTTTACTATAGCAAAAGTTTAATAACTCAATAATAGTGTTGCTTCTGCTTTGCATGACTTTGAGCACTGGCGAATCAGTACGACTGCTCAGGGTTAGAAAACGCAGCTCACTTTGTGTCCCTGCTCATCTCTGCAATAACCTTCTTGAGACTTTTCTAAAATGGGGATAGAAAAAACAATTCCCCCTGGATGGGATGTTTTAATATAATATGGATAATGGGCTTTGCCAAATGTCTGGCATATGACAGATGCTTAGTGTTGCTGTTGTGATGATGCCTGAGTCTGTGCATCTGGCTCGTGTTATAATCCCACAGGAGAAAAACCTCCTCTCCTCCCCTTTCTTGGATTCCTTGTCAGTGTCTGACTTGTCAGGTGGAGTAGACAACCACTTGTCTGCGGCCCCACTCACCTGGCTTCCTAAGTGGCATCGGAGGTCTCCAGGCAACTCTGAATGTCCCACATGGGCACCGCCTATCACAGGCCCACTCCATACGAGACGTGCCAGTTCTGCCTTGCTGGCTGGCTTCCACTCAGCTCCAGAAATGGCCTTCCGGCCTCACAAGCAGATGCCTCCAGGGCCTCCACCCAGAGCAGAAGGCAACGTGCCATCTCCCCTGTGCCCACCACCTCCTGACCAACATGGGCCAGCCCTCCAGCCAGCTCAGGCCCTCCAGCCAGCTCAGGCCCTCCGATGTATATCTCCCTGCCTGCACCAGCCTCTGGCCGCCATATTTACCCAGCAACTCTGGCTGCCATATTTACCCCAACCCAAGGGAGGTCCCTAGTCACTTGTCAAATGCTTATTTGCTTCTGAAGAGGGTTTGCACCTCTTCAGATTTCTCCTTCATTTCATTTCTTGTTTGTTGGAAATTCAAGGCCAGCATTGACTAGCACTGCCATAAAGTCTATATACTCAGTATCAAAGATGCCTCTTCTCAAATGTTTCCTGAATTCTTTCTCAATATCAGGTTCTGTCTCTGTTCCCATTCTGCAACCTAATAAGGACTGAAATCTGTTTTCAGTAGATTTTTTTCCCCCTCAGCTTTAAAAATAATTTCAGAGCGCCACAGAACCGAGGAACTGTGAAAGGACTTTGTTGGGCCCTCATTTCATTCATGAGAAAACTAAGGCCCGAGGGCCTTGTGCTATGTGCTCCTCACACAGGGCGTGGACAGCCAGCAAGTGCTCCGTCTGGTGCCTAGCTGGCCTCATGCCCCCTTCCTTCACTAAGCCCGGGCCAGATGCTCCATGGCAAGGCTTCTGACAAGACTACATTTCTTCCATGAAGAGTTCTGAGGGGCACGCAGCAAGAGTTCCCAACAGAGGTCCCTAATCCATCATGGACTCATAGCCCTCTCTCA
The DNA here is from genome assembly GCA_963574355.1 of Loris lydekkerianus. Taxonomy (NCBI): domain Eukaryota; kingdom Metazoa; phylum Chordata; class Mammalia; order Primates; family Lorisidae; genus Loris; species Loris lydekkerianus. Next base: position 18,100 of record CAUYPK010023967.1, read on the forward strand.
CGTCCAGGCTTTTGCACATGCTGTTTCCTCTTCCTGGTAATTATGGCTGAGTCACGTTCTCTAGATGCTTTCTCCAGAAAGTCCTACCATATCCTCCCACTCCAGGCAGGGAGCCCTCCCCACTGTGTCCCTTGTAGCACCTTGTACACTCTCCCGAGCCGGGATTGCTCACCAGTCTTGCAACAGACCATTCCTGTTTGAGTCCACCTTCCCCAATGGTCTGCACACAGCACAAGGGAAGACCAGACACAGCTAACACACACAACAGCTTCAAACATTAAAAATCTCTCCTCCCTGCAGAGACCCAGGAGCTGAGCACATGTGCACCATAAGTGGGGAACAGTCCCAAGGGCTATCCCAAACCCTAAGATGAGACATATTTTAGACCACGTGGCCTACCTCCAAATGTTTCAAGAAATTGGAAATAAACTCCTTATTTGAGGAAATATGGGGCACAAAAGCAATTAACAGGCCCACGTGACTCCATCCAAGCTCTTTCCTCCTGATTTCCACCTGTTCTTATCTCAGGTTCTGTTTCTGCAGAAAGGAGTAAGCCCTTGAGAGCATCTTCACCTGTTGCTTTAGTGGCCTGGCCTGCTCTGTGGTGCCCGAGAGTCCTGGTGCCCTTTAAGGGTTAAGTGGCAGGGAAGATGTAACCACGATAGATGCACAGAGGGCAACATGTGGGTGGGGAGGGGGGGAAGAACTCCAGTTGTTGGTTTCTCTTGCCCTGGGGGTGTCTGGTACTATCTTTCCTTACATTATCTCACATAATCCTCCAAATAACCCTAAGATAGAAGTCCTTCATGATTTCCAGTTTACCTGGGAGAAAACAATGAAATGCAAAAAAACCCGGTAGCCTGCTGAGAGCACAGAGCCACACACAGGTGTCTCAGCTGAGACACCCAGGGCATCGGGCTCCTAATCACAGCCTCCTTTTACAATTTCCTACACATCTTCTTAAAGGACCAGGCATGCACTTGTGTGTTCTCCTCAACATTTAAACACTCACTTGTATTCAGGAAAGGTAGGACATTTAAAATGGGTATCTTGAACATTCCCTTCATCAAGTTTCCCTGCTTGGACTGCTCCCCTACCCTAGAACACATTTTTATCTCCTGTGAGGTCACAGACCCCCTGGAGCCTACTCACCCCCTCCTTCACCATAAGGGCTTCCATGAAAGTTAATATTTCCAATTTCCATATTTCTGATATGCTTATGGATGGTTCTGTACAATCTAATATTTTAGAATTGTTCAACCATACCCATAATGTATTATAACAACGAGAACAAATACTTTTGAGCATTTGCTGCCCATTGAGTATATTTTATCTCCTCTAACTTTCATGATAACTTCATAAAATAGCTCACTCCTTACAAACAAGGATATTGAACCTTGATGAATCTGTTGGGGAAAACTAATCTGTCCTCGCAGTTTAGTCTGCTTGGGTTCAAACCCTAATTCAGTAAGTAGGTAAACATGGGTAAACTGCTTCTCTAAGCCTCGGTTTTGTGATCTACAAAACAGGGTTGATGAGAAGCCTAAGATGAGGTAATGAACATGGAGTGCTGAGCACAGGACTGGTACAAAGCACCCAGCGACTGCAGGTACTTACTGCTATGAGAAAGCGGGACTTAAAGTCAATCTCCAACAGCCAACTCCAAGGTCTATGCTGCCGCTTTTCATAGAACCCTAAAATATGCAGTTTTTCCTCCCTGTTTTAAAGATGAGGAATTGGGTTCAAAAAAATGTGAAGTGACTTGTTCAACATCACACAGCTGTTACATGTCAAGGCTGGGATCCGGGCCAAATATAGCTTTATTTGACTTCCAAACACTGAGCTGCCCGTGTTAATCTGCTATTTTCATGTAATCTTCCTTCCAACTCCATGATAAACTCCTCGGGGCCAAGCAGAGGCCTTTCCACTTCCCCTGTGCTTCCCAGATGGCCTGGCACAGCATTGCACACACAGTGTTTGTGATACTCCTCTGTGAAAGAAAATACTCGCTGCCCTCCCATAGCCTGGCTCCCGGCTCCCCTTCAGAACCAGGAGCAGCAGCAGCTTTGAGGATGAGGGCTCAGAACCCTGAAACAGAAGGATTACAACAAAGGTCATTCCAGAGCCACACAACAGTTTTATGCCTGTTGTACTTATAAGAAGTACATCTCAAACAGTAATTTGAGGTGTTCTAAAAAAAGCTGATGTCCGGGTGGCACCTGTGGCTCAAAGGAGTAGGATGCTGGCCCCATATACCAGAGGTGGTGGGTTCAAACCTGGCCCTGGCCCAAAACTGGAAAAAAAGAAAAACTGAATGTCCTAGAAGACAATCACCACAGATTTTTTTGATAAGTGTATAAAAGACAGGGATCTGTTATAGATTAAAAGACTCAAGAGACATTATTAATCAAGTGTAATATTTGGACTTATCTGATTCCTATTCCAAAAAATCATATATTAAGTGTCATTTTTGGGACAACCAGGGAAATTTAAATATAGGCTTGGTATTATAATTTGGAATTATGGCTTATTTAGGTATGATAATGTAGTTTTTAAAGTCTATTTGTTAAAAATACATAGTGAAGGCTCAGCGCCTGTAGCTCAAGTGGCTAAGGTGCCAACCATATATACCAGAGCTGTGGTGGGTTCAAATCCGGCGCAGGGCTGCTAAATAATGACAACTACAACCAAAAAATAGATGGGCATCATGGCAGGCGCCCGTAGTCCCAGCTACTTGGGAGGCTGAGGCAAGAGAATCGCTTAAGCCCAGGAGTTGGAGGTTGCTGTGATGCCATGGTATTTTACCCAGGGCAACAGCTCTTGAGGCTCTGTCTCAAAAAAAAAAAAAAAAAAAAAAAAGTAATCATGAAATGATACAAAATCTGGGGTTTAAATACTCTAGCAGGAGAAGAAAATACACCTGGGAGGAGACTGATGGACTATTACTGGCAATGTTCAGAAAGGTTAAAGTTAGCTGGTAGGTACACAAGGGTTCATTATACTATTCTATTTCTGTATTTGTTTGAAAACTTGCACAAGTCCTTCCAACTCCTCAGGGCCAAGCAGAGGCATTTCCACTTCTCCTGTGCTTCCCAGGCTTTGTTTAAAAGGATCTCCTATTTTGTTCTGCAATGACTTTTCTTCCAAGAGAGCTCCATTTCCCCACTGAGATGGAAAGTCATCCTCTTGCTCAGGCTCTTCAATGCACTTGTCCAAGTGAGTTAAGCACCTAGTGTGAGGACAACTCACCCGGGCCACTCCGCCATCCCTCCCCAGTCAGACTGCTCCAAACTGTGTCACATTCCACTCAACAAGCTGTCTCCACAGTCTCGGCTCTACCATTGCTACGGTCTCCCATCCACTCTTGTAGGGTAGAAACCTCAGCATCATCTTTGCCTCTTTCCCCCTCCCTCCGTTCCCAGGCCAGGTAGCCAATGGCACTTTGGAACATGACTCAAAGTGCACCTATCTTCTCCATTCTGACTGCACACGCTCACTGCACACTTGGACTCTTGCAACACCCTTCTCACGGTTTCCCTCTTTTCACCTTTCTCCTTTCTGTGCAAACAGTTGAATTTTCCAAAGCTCCTGATTACCAAGCTTGATGTTTTTACTTGGAATTGCCCATTTTGAAAACCATTTGTTACATCCCTGTCCACTTACACAGCCCTCTCAGGAGTTCCTAGGGCTGAGCTCCACCCTATTACCTTTAACAGCTCCTTGAATACCTTTCGTAATCACATTAGAATAGGTCTGGTTATAGCTGGACTGAAGGTGCCAAAGGGAAGGGGACTTGTCTGCCCACCGCTATATCCCAGCACTTAGCACAGTGGTTGGCACATTGTTGTGGGTACTCAGTAAATCTTGATTTAAAGAATGATGAACAGATTCATTTATGAACAAATACTATGAAAACAATTTTTTGCTTCACTTTCCCCTCAATGTATGAGATGCTCTCCTTAGCTCAGGTCCTAATCTTTCAACACAGTATACTATAAGCCCTTGACTAAATCTTTAAGCACCTTTGCAGGGAAACCTAATCAAATTTATCTGAAAATCTAGATAAAGAGATTGTAGGGCAGGGGTGTCTAACCTTTTTTTTCTGCTACATATTGGAAAAATGAATTGCCTTGGCCCATACATTAAATATATAGACAATAACTAAAACTGATTGAAAAAAAAAGTCCAAGCATACTTCTCATGTGTAGCAGATAAGCAAAACAGAAGTCCTCACAAAATCAGCCTGTGGCCTGTGGGCAGCAGGCTGGACACTCCTACCTTTTAGACCTGGAAGACATTCAAGTCCAGATCTGCCTTGTAGCATTAAAAAACTTATCTTAGTGGCTAGGGATCTGGGCCATAGCAAGGCCCACTGGCCTGGGTAGTTCCTCTAAATATGAAGTGTGACAATTAAGGTTGTGAACTCATCCTAGAAAAAGTGCTACATACCTCATTGCTGAATATCACTATGATCACCTTCAAAGCACTCCTCTGGGAAGCTGTGCACTGATGCCAGCGCCTGGTCAGCCTGGAACATTTCCTCAACTGTCCTCCCCCAGCTCTCACCTGCAGGCTATTCCCCGTGGCTGTCTTCTGAGAGATGACTTCTCTGGAAGCCTCCCCTCCCCCGCTGGTCTGCCTCAGAGGCACCTGCTACAGACTCTCATCTTTCTGGGTTTGGGCACCTATCATACTCCAGTGGGGCGATTTGCCTCCAGGGGATATTTGGCAATGTCTGGAGATACTTTTGGTCGTCACTTTTGGCACACATGGCGGAACAGTATTGGCATCTATGGGTAGATGCCAGATGTGCTGTTAAACACCCTGCAATGCCAGGATAACCCCCACTGCAAACAAGTACCTGGCCCAAAACGTCACTAGTGTTGAGTCTGAGAAACTCTGCTCGGCTGTCATTTACTTATTTCTCTCTCTCATAATGGATGTCTTGTTCATATTAGTATCCCCAGTACAATGCCTGGCACATTCTAGGAGTTCAGAAAATAACTGCTAAACGATCGAATGATCTTCACCCCCACTCCACATCTCTGGTTTACTCCTGCTAGCTGTTGACCCTGACCAGCTCCCTGTACTGACCTCTGTCTTTTCCAGCACAAATTTGCACCTTCCTCTGACTGGGCCAGGCCCCCATCGCCACTCTGCTCCTGGTACATGCAGTGCTATCACGGGTGATGGGGAACTAGGGCCACCTGCAGCAAAGCAGAGATCAGAGCGTTGGGCTGCAGGGCTGGTCATGAAAGGGGAGAAGGCCTGCGACAACTGGGAGCAGGGCCAGACCACTGGGCAAATCGGGCAGCAGGACTGTGCGGTAGGAGCTCAAAAGCTGATTAGTTTTCAAATCTTCCACATGGCATTTATTTAATTAATGGACAGTGAGCTTCTGTTTCTGAGGCTGCAGGGATTCTTTCCCACTCTAGTGAAGCAGCACTGTAAGATGAATACTTTCTTGAAACACCAAGTCACTGCCCATTTGTTTCTTTGTGTTTTTGCTACTGAGTTCACATGAATTATAATAAGCTTGTTTTACATGATTGTAAAGAGCTGGTAATTCTCAACAATTTCAAGAATGAAATGTTCACAAGGACTTTCAAGTCAGTGACACAACAGCACAAAATCACTGCTATCAAAAATCTATTTTATATTACATTACACATATATTATGATTTATGTTCAAATAATGTAATATAGAGAGATGGAGCCAAAACAATTTTACCAGGCAACCAATCTTTTGGGGGTTGCTAGACTTTTGAAAGTAAAAATTAGTTGCTTTCACCAACAGGCCCATGATTTCACCCTTGAATTCCTTTAAGAATTCTTGGATGACGGCCAACCTGTCCCTGTGAGTTAGCCATATCTAGTGTCAACTAGATCTAGAACATTCTGTGCATTTACTATTTGATCTAGTACCTCTACTTCTAAAAATGATCTTAATATATTCTGAAAAGACGAAGGCAAATATTTCATTATGTCTGCTGGCTTCTATTCATGTACCCCAAGGAATATTTTAATTTACAAAAGTTCTATTTGGTCCTTGGCTAGCTCCTTCACTTCTATTACTTTAAAAGGCCCTCTTACTTTTGCCTTCATATAAATTTCTTACCGAATCCCCCTTAAATTATGTGTGGGTCATTTTATTGGGCTTTCTAGATGGATTTCTGTTTTTCCAACTGAACTTTCTATTTTTTTTAACGATGTCTCTTTCTTAGGAAGTATCTTCATCTTAAGCTTTCCTCTTTGACCTGTATCTGGAATTAACAATTATTATCTCAACTCCAGAGCCATAGGGTAAAAGGAATTAAGGCACGTACAGGGTTTTGAACAATCAGTTGTTTGTTCTCATCAGAGAAAGAAGGCAGGGTAGGGAAAAGAACCCCGTTCTCAGCCGTACCTCTAGAAATGACATTTTTCTATCCTGTCACAACTTGTGTTTCTGAAAAGGTGTTTGGTAGTTAACCTTTGTAAAAAATTAGTTTGTCAAGATCCTTGACCTATTGACATTTTTCATAATCACTATTCATGTTTTTTCAATTCTCATCATGTATACGTTATCTTGGTTTGCTGTTCTTTTACCAGACTGTGAATCTTACACTTCTTAGGGTCAATAATTACAGCAGCTCAAATACAAATACTCTCCTGCACTTTCTACAGTGTTTTTCCTTTTTTAAAAATAAAAATCATTAACAGAGGAAATGATCATTTGTCCTAATTCATCCCAGGGAGGTATTTTGCCAATCTACAAATGAATAAACACCCTCATTATTACTAATTGGCCTGATTTGTTTTAGCTTGGCCAGTCCTATTTCAGCTCAATCTCATTATCCTTATCAGGTGGCCCATAACCCCTTTCCACTGCAATGTTTTCTATTGAGTATTTCCCTACTGCCCTGCATTGGGCCTTTCCTGATGGCATTTTTATACTGAGGCTCCTTGGATTTCTTTACTATTGTAATAATCTGTTTCATGACCCTGGCATCTTACTCTTCTTTTGCCAGCTTCAATTCCTGAGAAACTCAAAAGTCGTCTTTTAACTTGCTCCCGTCTCCTGCTCTCACTAGGACTTGTGGGTCACCTGTCTCTGGGTGCTACGGACCACAGCTACCTCTTTCTTTTCCTTCTCTCTCCCTGAGGCAGAGCCCAGGAAGCTATGTTTATACCAATTCTGCAGTTGCTGTTTGTGCACACTGAAGTTTGAAAAGCACAGTACTAAAGCACCATTTACTGCCAAGGGAAGAACTGGGTGTCTAGAATCCATGGAGACATCATAGTTCACCTCTTTGTACTGTTTGAATTTTTTTTCAATTTTGTGTACCTCTTGCTATTTCAGTAGAAATAAAAACAAACAAAGCCTTTATCAAGAACCCATTAAGAAGGAAAGAGTAACTCATGGCAAGAATAACAATTCCTGGCAATTTGTCTACAAATGTTTACTTGCACAGTTTTCCCTCTCTCCAAAATAACACATAAGGGGGAATAAGTAGAATGAAGATAAGGTCATTATATCTTCGGTCTTCTAAAAATATTGAAGACTGATATCTCTATCAATACTGTGTGACAATGAGTAAAGTTAAGCCAACGTCATGGGTTCCTATTACCACACTAAAGTTCCACTATGAAGACCATTTTTAACAATAGTTTGTCTAGATTCTTCAACAGTAGAGAATGGATACAGAACAATTAAGAGTTTGCATGTTTTAACCCTTGGAATGATTTGCTTTTCCTAAATAAATCATTCTTTCCATACTCTTTTGAACTGAGCCTCAAGCCCAGCTTATTAGTCTCCCACTAAAAAAAAAAAAAAAAAGTTTTAAAACACCCCATTATTAGCCATCCTATGAAAAGAAAATGTAATGGTCAAATGGCGAGAGACTCTACTGCCAGTCTATTTCCCCAAAGAAAAATGAAGAACTACATGAACCAAAAGGTTTCATTGAACAAAATCAGTAATAACTGGATGTATAGAACTCTCACCCACTCTGTAGCCAGAGTCTCCTACATTTAACGAAAACATTTTACTTTCAGTAAATGGAAGTGCTCAGGAGTCCTTGCATCTACCTGTCTGCCACAACAGTCACAGCTATCCACTGCTGCCGAGACACCCCCCACCCGCATGAAATAAGACGTGCCAAATGCCCCACTTCCCAAACTGCATTTGTGTCAGAAAAATAACTTTCTCATTTTCAATTTTCTCAGGGTTGTTACCCATCTTTTAGGGTTGTAGAAGGAATGAACACTTAATTGAATATTTTAATCCTTATATTCATAAAACATCACAGGCTCTCAAAAAGGGTTATGAAAATTCACAGATAGGATTGTGTGAGCCATTTCAAGAGTAGTCTTCATAGCTTAAATTCCTTAAACACAGTACTTCGCAATGAAGTTGGCCAAATACAGAGAAACAAAACAGTTTTCAAGTTTTATTCTGGTTATTTTTAACTCCAGATTTATTTTTTTCCAGAAAAGAAACAATTTGCAATTGAGTTGGTGGTGGGCAGAAAACTACTTTCAGTGATCTCTTCTTGAGCTAATCTAATATGCTAATAGTCTAATATGCTTTTAATGCTTGTGAGTAAATAATCACTCAGATAAACTATCACCTTTCCCATAAACTACAGCCATTTACATAGAAATCTTAAAAATTAAAGTGTATTTGAAACACAAAAACCCTGTAGCTTATTTCAATCTGGGATGCTATCAAATATACTTTTGAGTATAGTCTTTCTCTTAAAAGTTATACTTTCAGATATTTCTTACCAGCATCATATTCACAAAAGCCAAAAGATAAAAAAGAAAAAAAACCAAATCTACAAAAAGAGCGACTTAGTCAAAAGCTAGTATCTCGAAGAATACAATGAATTAGAAGTTTTATTTACACTAAACACTGATGCATAATATACTACAGGCCATCTCAAAAGGAACAAAAACATGTAATAAACCCTCGAGATATTTTTGAAGATCTTGTAGATTAAAATGCAAAAACATAATCTCAAAGCTATCATTTCAGAGGAAGAAAACTCTGCATCTCTATAGTTAAACATTTTGGGTTTAAAGAAAAGAAACTTCTGATCTTTGTAAAATGTCTCAGAGGAATTATATTTTGGCTAACACTGCATAATGGTTCTAGTAAAAGCACAGGCCCCCAGGATCCCATGCATTAAGAAAATGGGGATTTCTTAGACAAAAACCCTTACCTGGTCTTCCGTAAGCCTCCAGCATCCACATCCATCCTTTAACAAGGTAAAATTGGGTACCTCAGAGAGAAGGAAGAGCCAACCAACCTTCAAGGCAGGCTGAGAGCGTGCAAAGCCACAGCTGACAGCCTGCTTCCCTCTCCTGGGGCTCTCTGCCTAAGAGGCTGCACAGAAACCAAGCCTGGTGCCAAATCTTAATCCTTTTGCAGAATCTCACATGGAGCTGCCTCACCTCTTCCATTCCTGCAAAGCCTCTTCCTGCTGCACTTCCTTCTGAAACCATCAATCACCACAACAACCCACCAAACGAAGCCCAATCTCAAATCATAGTGAAAAATCCTGTAACGTGCAGGGTGCTGAGAGTTTACATTAGCTGAAATGAAATGATGTAATATCCAGAGTCAAGGGAGGGCTGAGATCCAGAGTCGGGGCACTGCAAGCACCACTATGAAGTACAACTTTTCTAAATGAAAAGAAAAACTGCCCTTGGGGTTTTTTTTATTAATCAGGCTTTTGTAAATCTAGGCTTATTTGGATTATTCTTGACTCATCAAGAGAACCATGTTTTCCAAATAGAAACTCAGAACTTCCCAAATACCCATTGCTTTAGTCAAGTGAAAAAAAAAAAAAAAAAAGGTACCAAACAGAACCCAAACTGTAATTCATGTGCAAAAGCACCTAGTATCAAGGGGGTAATAAAACAAGGCAGCCCTCCAGGGATGTGGGCTCCTGCCATGCTGCAGGACCCCAGAGCCCTCAAAAGGTCTAATGCCTTCTAAGTAAAGACAGCTCCTAAGAAAGGCAGTGTTTGCTTAAGCCAGTGGTCACCTTTTCTTTTTTTCTTTTTCTTTTTTTTTTTTTTTTTGAGACAGTCTCACTTTTTCGCCCTCAGTAGGGTGGCATCACAGCTCACAGCAACCTCCAGCTCTTGGGCTTAGGCAATTCTCTTGCCTCAGCCTCCCGAATAGCTGGGACTATAGGTGCTTGTCACAACACCCGGCCATTTTTTTTGTTGCAGTTTGGCCAGGGCCGGGTTTGAACCCACCACCCTCGGTATATGGGGCCGGTGCCCTACTCACTGAGCCACAGGCACTGCCCCCCTTTTCTTCAATTGTCAATGAACAAGAAATTGCAGGAATTCTTAGCCCCGTTCCTGATGGGCACCTGCTATCAGGATTTATGGTTCCTGACTGGGGTGGGACATAAGATCTGAAAGTTGCTGCTGTATGACACAGGATTAAGGCAGGGAAAGAGTCTGTCAATAGTAAGGCAGGGAAAGAGTCTGCTGGGGACAGAGACCAGGGAAGGCTTTCTGGCAGATTGGGGGTTAGCATGAGACTGATTGGTGGGGATGCCAAAGGTAGGTTGTTTGGTTTGGGATGTGTTACTGATCATATTAAATTAAAAAAATTGTTTACCATGCCAGGCACACAGTAAATATGAAAGTATAAGCACTTTTATGCATTACCTCACTTAACTCTCAACACAACCGGGTGAGGTAGATGCTATGATTGTTCCTGAGGAGGAAGTAAAGCTCAGAGGTTGGGAAGAGGTAAGCTGGTAGGTAATGGCACCAGGCTCGTTTGGCCTGCATCAGCTTTCTGGGCACACAACCACAGTGTGCCCTGCACTCTGCAGAGAGGCACAGTGCTACAACACAAAGGTGTGGGAAGCGTGTGTTTATAACTTCCCCGAAGGCACACCCCAAATCCCTGGGTACTGTTGCCCAGGCGTGCTAGGATTTAGAGCTCCTGGCCCCAAGGCAAGGCTTTTTACCAGAAAGATGGGATCTCCAAATAATGGAGGGGCATGAATCACATGCATGTAAAAGAAGCTCTGGCCTGGCCCACTTCTGTCATGAAACAGGCATGTGACCTCAGTCAATCTACTTCCCTTTCTAGATCACAATAAAATTAGGAGGTTGGGCTCAGCCAGACTCTAGGGCTCCTTCCAGCATGAATTCTCCATCACAAATGATGTTTAAATTATGCAAACTGCTGGGTGAACTATTTTTTTTAAATCAGAATTTATACAGCCAAATGAGAATTCATCCTAATATGACAATAAAAATAATGACTTCCATTTAGGCACTGGGCACTACATTCTCATTTCTCCTGATAAAATCCTCCCAAACCCCCATGGCTTGGAACAAGTATTCTCCTTATTCCACATATGAGGAAATGGAGGATCAGAGGGAATGAAGGATTTGCATCGGGCCATGCCTGGGGACAAGAAGACAAAAAGGGATTGGAGCTTAGCCTGACAGATTCCAGAGCCCGTTACACAGCTCCCCGAGGCTCCTCTTTAGATTGCTCAGGACCTGCGTTTTCAGTTATAGTTAGTGCACATTTGTGACCATCTGCTCTATGCTGGGCACTGCAGAGGGGGTAGCCATGTGGTCCAGCTCCCCAACAGAAGGAGGTAATTCTGCCACAGGGGGAATGGGGGAATGGGCAGAGTGTTAAACAGAGATACGAAGGACAACAGTGAGAAATTATTGCTAATATGCTCAGTGGTGATAATATCCATCCTTAGAAGGTGGATGTAATTTTGGCTTACAGACAAGTCAATCAGAGCCAAGTCTGGGAATAAAGAGGGCCATCAAGCTGGGCAATACCATTTTTGGTCACAAGCTAGGTGTGGCTATAAAATAAAACAGTAAGATGAATATTCCTGTGTGGCCCAGACCAGCTCCAAAGGCAATTCCTAAAGGGCCGTTTGAAAAATGTTTTGAGCAATGATACCATCTCAAGATTAAAGGCTGAGCCCCCAAAGCGATTCTAAGAGACAAGGCTTCCACAGCACAGCACTTGGCCCCAGCAGAAGCCACAGCCCGCAGTGCCGTGGTCTGCCCGTTCACTGAGCTACCTATCAACAGGTCCCTGATTAGATTCCTCGTGCTGTGCCCCGAGCATCTGGGGAAGCTGGGCACGGGGGAGGCTCAACAAATATTTGTTGACTGAGAGTTACTTTTGAATGTACAAAAGCTACATTGTTTTGAAAACTGTCTTACTCATTTGGTTATACTTAGATACCTACATATACTGAGATACCTGCATTTGGTTATACTTAGATACCTGCATATACTGAGATGATACCTGCATTTGGTTATACTTAGATACCTGCATATATTGAGATACCTGCATTTGGTTATACTTAGATACCTGCATATACTGAGATGAAACCTGCATTTGGTTATACTTAGATACCTGCATATACTGAGATGATACCTGCATTTGGTTATACTTAGATACCTGCATATACTGAGATGATACCTGCATTTGGTTATACTTAGATACCTGCATATACTGAGATGA
>CAUYPK010023969.1:0-13598 GCA_963574355.1 Loris lydekkerianus
CTTAATCAAAGTTATAATATATGCAACTGTTAACTATATTTTCTAATTAGTGTGAGCTGTACCATCACTATCACATGATAGTTGATATAATTTTAAACTAAAGAAAAGTATCTTGATTCTTTAACGAGCTTGTGCATTCTTACTTTACATCATGTAAGTTTTAAAATAGACCTAGGTACACAATGGCTATCTTCACAGACCCATAAGAATCTAATGTCATACAGGTTTGTAATCACTCTGGTAATAATTATGAATCGGGCTCCTTTGGACTCCTGTACTGAGTGTGTAATTACAAGTTGATTTAATTGTCTTCTCAGAAAGTATGGTACTTTATGGCCACCCGGTAAAACTGTGAATTATTAAAGAAATATTGTTGGATAAACTGTTTTGCTACATTATTTCTTTGGCTTACACTAACTTATGCTTATAAAAAGGACTCAGTTATTATTCCTGGGTATGGAGCTTATATGTGTTCAGGATTCTGCAACATGCATTTTATATACATGTATCTTGAATCACATTAACCTTATAAAGAAAATTTCCTTATCCTTTTTTATGTAAGAAAATTGAAGCTTAAGAGAACAATACAGATAAAAAAAATGGGACACTCAAAATTTGAGAGATTTGTGCGATGTCTTTTGGCAAGCCACGTTTTCTTTGAAAAAACAGACCCAAGTCAGTAGAAGCTAAAGAAGGAGCAAGAGGAAAACAAAACCAATTTCTTTGTGAATTTGAGTGACTTATTACATCTCCTTCTGTATTTAAATACACAGGATTGGTGATGTTTACTCCTGTGCTCACTTTGAAAGGGCAAGCATTTGGAAATTTGGTCTCAGAAACATCAAGGAAATTCTTAACATATATAAACATACTTTACATATTTATATATAAAGTTAAGTTTATGAATCACTGTATCTTCCTTCCAAACCATCCTTTTGGCCACGAAGCACTTCAGTAAGTTTCCTGTTTCTGCTAGAGGTATGTGTATCCCTACTGTATACCACTGTTCCTTTAAACAAACAGATGAACAAACAAATAGAAAATAATCAAAAGATAAATAATTTGGATATTTAATCTGTTGGACTATGAAGGAATAAGAGATCACAAAATAAAATTAAAATAGTTTTAAATTTCATTTTTGATCTGGAAATACATTAATGTGTTGAAATATAAACTAGCATAATGCAAATGTGTTAGTTCCATTTCTTATTCCATCCATCCTGTTTCCATCTTCTCATCTAGTCTCTTTCCCACATGTATCCCCAGTCAGACAACAGGTTTTATTGGTTTCTTGGATATCCTGCCAGAGTTCCTTCATGTAATACAAATAAATACATGTTTTCATTGTACTCCTTCCTTTAACACTAAAGTGTCAGACTTTTCTGTATCTTTCTTTCTTTTTTAACAGTATATATTGCAGATCTTCCCAAGTCAGTGCATAGAGAGCTTCTTCAGTATTTTTTAGCTGCATACTATTCCAATTAATATGTATACTATCATTTATTTGACCAGTTCACTAATGATGTTTGTAATTTTTTTATGCCACCTCATGTTTATTGGTCTAAACTTGCTATGCTAACTGTTTTACTTGTATTACCTCATTTAACATAATAACCCCATGAGTTAGATAGTATTATTTCTACTTTTTAGATAAACAGAGGGTCAGAAAATCTAAACAGCTATCCCAAGATTTGAACCTAGACTATCTATTTGCAGAGCACGTTATCTATGCCAGTGAAATGTAGGTTATGATCTTTTCTGCACTGAGGGAAATTTCCACACTTATGGAGAAGTTTTTCTATTAATAGTTATGTGTTTGTGAGTGTTCTTCCTTGGTTTCCAAGATTTTTTCACAAACATTTGAAGAAGTGATAGGATTCAGGATTTTATATCTTTTTACAATTCATTTTTTATTTTTTCTTGCCCTGTGAAATAGATAATGATGAATCTAATAGTGAATCATATTTAAAGAAATTTTAAAGAGGTAAAGCTTAAAATTAGGGGGTGTTCTAACATTTTCTGAAAGTGATTTTTATTTTAGGGCTATTGCATGCTGAACTCCTGGTCTGGAAATAAAACTTTCTGTTTTAGCACCACAAGTTTGCAGGGCAGAACAAATGAATGACCTTGTCTTTTTATATACTTCTTCTATAGGACTTTACATAATGTACTTACAGAACCACTGAAATCATTGCATTTTGTGTCTTCCTTTTCAGAGCTATTTGACTTAATTCAAATTTAAACCAAATTAAATGTATCTTGTACTTACAGGCTACTGCAGAACGTGCATTACAGATAACTGAAAAACCCAGATGCCATTTTGAAACCCAAACAAATCTGAGCCTTCCCTTCAATTTAGCACGTTTCTGACACTATCAAAAACCAGAATGACAAAACATTTTATTGCGTCCTGATTGTAATTTGATTCTTGGCGTTTGTAGCCAGCAGGGCCAGCAGGACCAGCAAGGCAAAGGCTTGTCCAGTGTTGTAAAGTGCAATGATATCTGTCCAGAAGGGAAGTGGAAGCCTTGTAAATATTTATTTTCTTCTTGTTGTTTTAAAAACATCATTCACATAAAAAATAAATATGTCTTAATCTATTTAAACCTTAAACAATATTCTTATGAAGAACTGATGTCAACAGAGAGTATTAATCGAGTGATCTCACTTTAAGTTAATGCACAAATCACAGTATTTAATGCAGTGCTACCAGCAAAGACGGACAGCATCCTGATAGACATAATGATAAAGCATTTAATGATTGCCATTTTGCTGAAAACTTCCTTTGAATAAGGCTTTGCCAGGCAACCTTTCCATTCTTAAACTGTTCACATTGTGATACTTTAATGGCAAAAGAGATGCCACCTGGAGTACTTATTAGCTTAACAAGCACTTGCCTGGAAGTCTAAGAATATAACACAGGGTCTCCCTCTCTCCTGAGCGGTTTAACTCCAGATCCTAATGCTGTTCTTTTGCTCAAGAGCCTGGAGTATCCCGCCACTAGGGGATGCTGTTGCTTCTCTCCAACTGCGGGCTGGTTCATTCTGACCTTAGCAGTCTAAATTTAAGAGAGGAAAAGAGGCTTTTACTGTTCCCCAGTGAGTTGGTTCCTCTTAAACCCCCGGAGTCAGCTGAATCTGTTGGAACAATTCAGAATAAAATGAAATGGCTAGTAAATGAAATAGCTTTGTTAAAATGTTTTCAAATATCTCCCTGTGGTGGACCAAAACTGCGTCCTGACATCTTTGGTAGCCTAATTGATTCATTCAGGTCTAGGGATGCTATCAGTTTTTGAGATGCTGTCAAGGGAGGTGAGGGCAAATAGGGAAGAGCTGGTATGTCGGAGGAGATGAGCAGACAGCTGTGCCCTTGTCGCTCTTCCCCAAGCTGACAGAAATCTGCTTTTCCCCCCTACTAATTTACCATTGGTTCAGAAACCATTTGCCAGGCAAATTATGCCCCTTTACTAGTTTTGAGGGTTATTAAAAATGATAGAGTCAAACCTCGCCCAACGAGGGTGGACTTGCCTAAAAGAATCAACCCCCTACCCTTTCCCAGGGGATGTCCCACCTAGGAAAGGTAAATGGGCCAACCCCCACCCTTCCAACAGATGTCCAACCCAGGAAGAGCAATGTCCTGACCCCCACCTTTCTGACCTTTAAAACCACCATCTGTCATTGCCTACGTGTGGATTTCTTCCCAGTTGGAGATCTCACCCCACCTGTACCCAGGTGGAATAAAGCCATTTTAATCGCACAAACTGTGACTCTGTTTTCCTTTCGTCTTGCACCTTGGAATAATCTTTCATCTTTGGTCCTGTAACCTTTCAAAAAACACAAGTTCTTGAGTCATACTAACTTGGGAAAATTCTGGGTTGAAAATGTTTTAAAAGTTTTACTTGGTGTGGAACTTTTAGAACATTTAATTTACAGTGTGCTGTGTACTATGCTTTGTAGATCTAAGGCTGGGCATTTGCTGCGGGGTAGACCCTGTAACAGTGGTTTTCAATGGAGGGAAAGACAAAGGACATTTGGCAGTCTCTGGAGACATTGTTGGCTGTCACAACTGAGGTGCTGCTGAAATCTATCTAGTGGTAGATTCCAAGAATGGTGCTGGACACACTCCAGTGCACGGGACATCATTCCCCCCCCCCCAAAGGAAAAAAAAAAACATAGAATTATCAGGCCAAAATTCTCAGTTTCTCACTAGTTTAGAGGTAGAAAAATACTTTTATACCATATAAACATGTTAAACTTATTTAGCCACAAAATTTATTTTTATTAAAATGTCTTACAGCGCTAGAGTCCCATCAAAAATAATTTAGAAAACTGCCCCAAGGGTGTCAACAATGTCCTAATTGCCAAGCAACTTGGTCTTCCCTTAATAATCATTCCCATTGACCTGCACAGGGCTTCTGTCCTGGTTCAATGGTCTCTCCTTGAAGTTCTCCTGCATCATCTTGATGCTGCATTATTTTGGTTTTCTTCCTCCTTCTGTAACCTCACTCTTTCCTTTTTGGTGTTTCTCCTTCTTGCTTCTTGAATAGGGGCACTTCTTGTGGTTTTATGTTTCATTGTGATCAATTTCTAGGAGCAAATGTACATCTACTTCCATGATTTGAGTTAGGGGCTTCACGGCAGGGGCTTCTCCTACGTTCCTCTCCAAGGGATACAGGTGAAGCTTCTCTCTGCCCAAAGTGATCTGCATCTTCAGTTATATTTTGTATGCTTTCCCCAAAGTAAAAATGTCCCTCACCAAAATGATCTCTTTCTCTTTCTTCTTTCTTTCTGGTTTTCTCCTCTCTTAAATTGTTCTTAAATTTTTTCAATTCTCTTTGTCAATCAGACTTAAAACCACTTTTAAGTCACTAAGCTTTGTGAATTCGCCTGCACCCCACCCCCTTTTTATGATATACAATATGCTTCTGACCAAGGGATACACATTTTGTGGCAAAAGAAGTGTAGTAAGGAGCTCATGCGAATGGAAGGACCTAGTGTTACTTTTTACCATATTATCTATATGTCTATGCTTTCTTAAGTGATGCCCTCGACTGGTCCAGTCTGAACTACTAAAGTAAATTCCAAACCACACATCCCTCTTCGCCTCTGACCTCTTCCACGTAGTCTGCACAGTACCATTGCTTCACTCATCCTAATACATTGCTTTGATTCTTTCTTAATAACTTCCAGTGGATGAGTTCCCAGTGATCTTGAATGGAGTCCACACAGTTCATGCTGTCAGTCAAAATTCCCACACTGCAGCTCCCATCTATGTTTAGCATCTTTATTCTAATGGCTCCTCTATTAAAATCCCAAACAGAAGAAACACTCACGTGAGATCAAAGATGTAGAGATGGGAATGTGGAAGGCCTTTGTGGAAAAGAAGTTTCTGTAAACCTTTTAGAGTTGAATGATCTGTGGGATACTTGAGCCAAAGAATTCAAGTCTAAATTATTGTAGAGACATCTGAATCATCCTCTAGATTAAGGATACTTTATAACGTGCTAATATGGCCCTTTATAGTATGTAAGAAATGAAAATAAAGGATATAGCTTAAAGCTTCTATCTGTTAAAACCTATAGCCTATCACATTCTACACGCTTAGCAAGCATTGAGTTTAGAATGAACAGGCATATGTACATATAAATGAAAAGCAACTGTAGCAGACACTGTTGGTGCCCTACACATATCACCTCAGCACTCACTTCTATGTGGTAAATGTCAACAAATACTCAGCTTTCCAGAGCAGGTTGGAAGTGCCAGAGAACCATGAGTCCAAAAGCTGCCATCACCAACAGATGATGGACAGAGTGTTTGTGGATAAATAGCCATACATTGTTATTCTTCCTCCTTGTGTAACCTCACTCTTTCCTTTCCCAGAGCTCCTCCCTGGGACTGAGCTCCCATTGTTCACAGTCCTCTTCTGCTTTATAAAGTACCCTTTGTTGCCTTCCTTCCCTTCCCAGACTCACTTCTCCATCCTTATACATATGCTGTTTTGAGTGGTGATCCCAGAAAGCCCTGCTGGGATGGAGACGTGAGACTTTGCATCTTTTGTATTTACCAGGAAGGATTTGAAGAACATTCAAGAATGGAAAAGCAAGAATAGAAAAGCAAGCATCCCATGTACTCATGTTAAGTTGAAACAGGTCAATTAACAACTACATACATATGTGGGAAACAAAACAAAACAAAACACAATTAAACCAGGAGAGGGGCTCTGCATTGGTAGCTCAGTGTTTAGGGCGCTGGCCACATGCACTGGGGCTGGTGGATTCAAACCCAGCCAGGGTCTGCTAAACAACAATGACAACAATAACAAAAAACAACAAAAAATAGCCAGGCATTATGACAAGCACCTGTAGTCCCAGTTACTAAGGAGGCTGAGGCAAGAGAATTGCTGAAGCCCAAGAGTTTGAGGTTGCTGTGAGCTGTGATGCCATAGCACTCTACTGAGGGAGACATGAGACTCTGACTCAAAAAAAAAAAAAAAAAAAAAAAAAATATATATATATATATATAAATAGGCTCAGCACCTGTAGCTCAGCAGCTAGGATGCCAGCCACATACACTGAAGGTGGTAGGTTAGAATCCAGCCCAGGCCTGCCAAACACCAATGACGACTATGACCCACCCCCCCAACCCCCCAAATAGCCAGGCATTGTGACAAGGCGCCTGTAGTCCCAGCTACTTGGGAGGCTGAGGTAAGAGAATCACTTATACCCAAGAGTTTGAGGTTGCTGTGAGCTGTGAAGCCACAGCACTCTACCGAGGGTGACGGTCTCAAAATAATTAATTAATTAATTAATTAATTTAGGAAAGCAGTGTGTGGGGGTGTGGTTCAGTAATTTCCCATCTAAGGGGTACAATGTAGGGATATATAACACATTTCCTGGGTGAAGATCACAACTACAACTTGGACTTTATCTTACAAAGACAAATAATGTAACCTAATTGCACCCTCATATTTGAAAAAGACAAAAAAAAAAAAAAAAAAAGAAAAACTACTTGAGACTAAATTGTTGTCTTTGAATCTTCTTGGGGAAGAGGGAGCCCAAACTAAGCCACTGTCGAGTGTGGAATTGCATATGGAGTACTTAACAAGAGTTTATGCCAGGTGGAATTCATGCAATTGGAGTTGAATAAAAAATATTTCTTTTAAGAGTCAGGGGTCATTTTTTCCATGCCAAAATTGTTTGAATAAAAGATGTGGAAGCTTTATCTCTGAAAACCATCATTAATTTTCGAGGGCAGAGCAGAGGTCGTTCCTGCTCTTCAAGTGATTTGGAGATGTTTACTTATAAGATTACTTGCAAATTTCCTTTCTCACTTAGTTTATCATAATGTGGTAGAAGCTAGTGTCAATATATTTGGCCAAACAATGCAGATAAAACTGTAGTATAATATCAATAAGAAATCTGAAGTCTTGTAAAAATGTAAGCATTTCACGAAATGTAAGAAGGTGATGTTGGAGAACTGCTAGAACCAACGCAAAGTGATGGACAAATGCAGGTCTGGCAGGATGAGAAGAGGCAACATGTGAAGAAGAGAAAATGAATGCTAGATGAATCACTAAAAACTTTCCCATCAGAGTGATCTGAAAATCAAAGGATTCAGGAAGATTCTTGAGAAAATTAGTAAGGACCTCCAACATGTCTGCAAAAAAGTGATTCTCTTTGTGATTATTCTGTGAAAGGTAAGCATGGGGGGTTGGATATTGGGTGTGTTATGCTGTACTTTGTTTGAAGAAAAAAATTCTACTCCAGAAGATTCCATTTATATATTTTTTCCACTTATATTTTGAGTGAAAGACCTGTATTTAGTTCTCTGCTTCCGCTAAGGTTTAATCTCAAAGTCTGGTGTATAACACCTTTTAAGAAAATCATGAAAACATCAGCTTACTTTAGTAGATTGAAATAGGAAGGAGGCTTATCCCTTGCCTTATGTGGAGTCTTTTTTGGTTGAAAATCACTTAAACATCGAACTGAGATATTTCCTGTCTTTCCTGATTTACAGATGTTTTTGAGAAACATAGCTGTGGCTTCCAAGCATCCCAGCTGGCTGTAGTTTAGGCCTGTGTAATTGATAAGATGCATCTGGCTTCAAGGCACAGATTAAGTACAGGGGTCAAGTTCTTTGCATCTCTGGAGAATTCAGTGGGTTTTGGAGCTAAGTCTTGGGACTAAGAGCTCTATATATGAGTACCAAAATAATCCTGAGCAGGGAAAGGGAGAGAGGGAGGCAGCCTGCTGGATTCTTCCTGCTGTTGAGAATTTACCCAGCCCTTTCAGAGGATATTTTCCCCCTCTTTTTTCCCTGAATGTTTTCCCAAACATGAAGGTAAGATAATGATTTCATTACTTTTATGAATAAAGCTATCTCAAAAAGGGGCGATGCTTAACCAAAAGAAATCAAACAAGGACAAGTCTCTAAGAAAACAAAAACTGTAAAAGATTTGAGAATAACTTAAAAACATCCTTATTTAAATATATTTAATAGTTCAACTAAAGTGAATTCTTTTTTCTTATTTTCAGTTAAATTATAGGTTCAGCAGACGGAGAATCAGGAGTTAGAGACAATGTTTATGAAAGTTCTCAGAAAGGCATAAAAATACACAATAGTGCTATTGTCTCTCCTTCGGGAAACATCTCCTCCAGTGTGTTTTTGTTTGCTTTGATTTGGAGTCGTACAATGAGGCCTTGTAATTTGACTTATTTAACAGTTTACAGAAAAGTGAATTTGCAGACTTGGGAATTTATAATTTATAATCCTTAAGGAAAGGGTCAGGATTGTGAGAGTAGAAGATACAAGTAGCTGGAATGAAACTGAAGGTTTACCAAATAGACGTGTTAGCCCAGTACAAAATGGCCAGATGTTAAAATACAAAAAGTACTCTTCAACCCAAGACAGAAATCACTACCAGAGACTGAATTTCCAAGATGCAAAAATAAGTTGAAATAGCTATTACAATTTTATTATCATAAATTTTGGTATTTGAACTTTAAAAATGCTACATTACAGTAATTTTGCAGTCCTGCCAGCTGCTGGATTGCTTCTGTGTTCACGGTTCTAACTATTTGCAGTACTAATTCGTGCTCACTTACCAATGGGAATGGAGGAGGAGTGAGATATGGGTCTTGACTACCCCATGCCTTGTGTGGAATTAAGTAATTAAAAATTAAGCACAAATCACAAAGTTGATTTGTGTAATATTATGCTGGAACACAGGTAACCTCACAGAGTCAGAATTATTATAATCTTATCTTTATTACTCTAGCTTGTATTTTTGTTTAAAAATTTAGAACCTTTGTTAGCTAAAAAAGAACACAATTTCTTCCTGAAGTCATCTAACTAACATGTTTTCTCCTAATATTCATATTAACTGCCAATAAATTTCCTTACTTATTTTATTATGAGACATCTTAGTAATTGTTTTGTGTTTAAGAATGTGTTTAATCATTGATTATTACAGCATCCTACTGCTGTGATAATAAATATACTTTCATTCTTTAATTGGTTGACAGAATAATAACAAATAAAGCAATAGTTTTATCCCAAGTAGCATGCAGAGCTCCTACATGTATTTGAAAGTAGATATTCATAGTTTTATAGTAATTCTGAAGGACATGCTTTTCTGATACATTTCAAAGAAGGAGAATTTGGGAAAGCTCTGGGATGTGAAGATACTAGAAATAATTTCCATGTCCAGCATTTTAAAGGGGAGAACATTTTTGTCCCCACCACCCCTATCACCCATGTGAACTATATTTAGAGAGGTGGTGCTAGAATTCTGTGTGGTTCTCCCTGTGTCCCTTGGACAAGAGATAACTTGGGTCTGAGGTGTTTGCGAAGGACTTCAGAACCAAAGGACTTCCCTCTTAGCTTGCTGTGGGCCAGGTCTTTGCTTACCTTTCTGAGACTGAGCTGAGCTTTGGATCTGTGACCCTAGGGAATGATTCACAGAGGGGGCTGCGATATGATGTCTCAAAACACATTTGTAGCTGGAACATATTAGAAGAAGGCGGTAGAGCTCATGCTCATTCACTGAGGAGAAGGAAGAGAAGAGAATTCAGGAAAATGTAATTCCAGCTTAGCCACTTTGACACAGTACAAATACACCGTATCTTGTCAACTAAGCAATTCTTTCACAGGCAGTTCAGATGTGTGTCTATATCTGTCATTCATGTGACTGATTATTTGTGATTGTTCTCTCGTGCCCATTTGATAAGATGGACAGAGAGAACTGTTCATTCTCAAAGACATGGTTTCTTTTTTTAGGGGCCCAGATAGCAAAGTTTCAAAATATGCTTTTGATTAGTATATTTAGCTTATTTAACTCATGGACAGAACTGGTCTTGTAATAAGCAGAACTTATGCTTATAATAAATAGTATGCATATGGGAAAGGTGGTGTCTGAGATGCCCATGATAAATTGTATGTCCCTCAAAATTTGATTAAAATTCTTTAAAAATACATGTGACTGGATGTTAGAAATAATTTCTTTTTTCCTGCTGCCCATTTTGGGTGTCACAGGCCAAGAACAGTTAAGTATGCAACACGCCTAAATTTTAGGCCATCCTCATTCTCAAGAGGATGTGAGATTGTGTTTTTTGAAGTATGGGGAATATAGACAAAGATAGCTCTTGCATATTTGAGAAAATTTAAAGGCACAGGCTTGCCTTTAGCAGAATAAATCAACTGAGCAGTGTTAGTTACAGCCTGGACAATCAGAGTTGGCCCAGTTGAGGATGAGTGAAGGCATCCCATGGACCAGGTATGGATCTTTGGAAGGGAGCCAGACCTGAGTTGTCAGGGATTCTACAGGAAACTCTGCCTGCCTGCAGTATAAAGCAACCCCAACAAGTAGCATCAGTTTATAAAACACTCACAGAAAGCAGGTACTGGTGAGATCGAAAGTGAGGAACAAAGGGGTGAATCATTTGCTCCAGAGAACATTAGCTGTTGATCCCCAGGGGAGAGACATCAAAAGAACCATGAAGAGTCTTGAGACATAAAAAATCAGCATTCAAACATCTTGTGAGGCTTGTGCTATCACCCTGATCTACCATCACCAGACTCCAGCTGGATCAGTTAAGCAAAGTTCTTTTTCACTCTTGCCCCTGTCTTGCTTCCTGCTCTGACTTTGAAGGAGACTGAAGCAGCTTGATGAGGGAAGAGGAGTTAAGTTGGGGAAATGTATTGTTTTTGAGATGAGGGAAGAGGAGTTAAGTTGAGGGAATCTTATTGTTTTTGTGACAGCGTCTCACTCTGTTGCCCAGGCTAAAGTACAGTGGCATCAGCCTAGCTCACAGCAACTCAAACTCCTGGGTCCAAGCAATCCTCCTGCCTCAGCATCCTGAGGCAGGCACTGCCACAACACCCAGCTAGTTTTTCTAGTTTTAGTAGAGATGGTGTCTCACTCTTGCTCAGGCTGGTCTCAAGGGATCCTCCCACCTCAGCCTCCCAGAGTGCTAGGATTACATGCGTAAACCACTATGCATTCTCAGCCTAAGTTGGGGGAGTTTTAAAATGCACCCCATCCCTTCCCATTATAAGCACCAGAAACTGTGAGCAGGAGAAAAATTTAAAATTGAATGGCATGTTGACATTTGAATGTTAGATTGTTCTAGAATTTTTGTTTTCTGAAAACATGACTATTTGTTAATGCTGCAGAGTACCTAATAAAGCTCTGAGGTAGGTTTTCCAAGGGTCAAAAAAAAAAAAAAAATGAATTGACAAAGCATGAGGACAGGCACATTATTGAAAAAGTAAAAAAACAAAAACAAAAACAAAAACAAAAAATCCCCCCACTTAGATTATAATTTCAAATAAGAAAACCCTAAAAATTATGTACCTCACATATTTGTTAAAATCAGTCAGTAAAGTATTTATTCGTAGCTTTCCCTTACTATTGTTCATTCTTTTCCAGCTTCTTGATACCTTTCCATCCTTTTGCATATGCTAATTAGGATAATAGGTTTGAAGATTTGTAGAACTATAAAAACCAGTATTAGGCAACTAGAATTTTACCCCTATAAGGAAGATACCTAAAAGAGAAGGGTGATCTAAGAAGGTTAGCAAAAGGATCTGGAAGGAAATGGTGAGAAGACACATAGGTACATTAAGGGAAAGGTTTGGGCAGCTCAGGGAACAGAGAAAATATTGGCCCATTACAATTGGGATATGTTAATTTTAAGGTCTTTTATACTGTTTATAAATTACATATACTTGATAATCTGAGAGAAGCATCAGTAAAGATTTGAACTGTATCCCCTCCTTCAGTTGTCAAAGCAGAAATAACGTGTAAGTAAAAATAACAGAAACCACCTATAATTTCACAATCAGAAATAAACTACTCTCCTTTGTTATATTTCTTTCTAGATTTGTTTTTTAATACTTGTTTGATTTCTTCAAACAAAATATAATCACAGTTTACATACAATTTGGTGACCTCTCAGATCCTCAATATTGAGGCTTGTGCTATCACTTAAAGATGATTGTAAAAGACTCCAGGAGTGTTTCAAACACTGAAAAAACCACTCACAGTCCTAAGGATTGTAATGAGAGTCACCGCCCCCTGCCCGTGGCTGTGCCTCCACCTTTGATTGCTCATTTACAAAGCTTGTTTTCTCTTTCAACTCCTCAGCTATTAGCACTACCACTACTTTGCCTTCTTGGCTTTCTCTCCAGGGGATGTCCTTCTGGGTGGTGATGTTAGAGAGAAGGGGAGTGGAGAAAGGGATTAAAGGTTCTAGGACCCTAAGAAAATGCTTGAGGTCATTTAACTGTAATGAGTATTTTCAATTTGTTTGTCTGTTACATTGCCTAACCTCTCCTTGTCTTTATAGAAATGGATAGGAGGAGATAG
Organism: Loris lydekkerianus; assembly: GCA_963574355.1. Classification (NCBI taxonomy): domain Eukaryota; kingdom Metazoa; phylum Chordata; class Mammalia; order Primates; family Lorisidae; genus Loris; species Loris lydekkerianus. The sequence goes on from CAUYPK010023969.1 coordinate 12,868, forward strand.
GGGTCAACAGAATTATATCAAACTTTACTTTAAAAAAGTATAGTAATTAGGCCAGGCGCAGTGGCTCACTCCCATAATCCTAGTACTCTGGGAGGTCCAGGTGGGTGGATTGCCTGAGCTCAGGGGTTTGAGACAAAACTGAGCTAAGCAAGACCCTGTTTCTACTAAAAATAGAAAAACTAGCCAGGCATTGTGTCAGGATCCTGTAATCCCAGCTACCCAGGAAGCTAAGACAAGAGGATTGCTTGACCCCAAGAGTTTGAGGTTGCTGTGAGCTATGACACTATAGTGTCCAACCCCAGGGCTCCTAAGTGAGACTTTGTCTCAAAAAGAAAAAAAAAGGCTGGGTGCCCATAGCTCAGTGGTTAGGGTGCCAGCCCCATTCTCTGGGGCTGGTTCGAATGCACCAGGGCCTGCTAAACAAACAAAAAATAGCCCAGCGTGTGGCCGGCACCTGTAGTCTCAGTTACTAGGAAGGCTGAGGCAAGAGAATTGCTTGAGCCCAGGAGTTTGAAGTTGCTGTGAGCTATGATGCCACAGTTCTCTACCCAGGGTGACAAAGTGAAACTCTGTCTCAATTAAAAAAGAAGAAAGAAAAACTAAACCAGTACTTAAAACAATATGATATTAGCAAAAAAAAAAAAAAAAAAAAAAAAAAGAAACATTGACCAAGGCAACAGAAAAGCCGGCCCCCAAATGAACCCATACATGGGGGTCAGTTAATTTTTGGC